>JABCMI010000143.1:0-273949 GCA_026261945.1 Hirschfeldia incana | reverse complement strand
ATGGCTTCGCGTACTCGAAGGACACCGTAGAATACAAAAACAGATCAATGTTGGTGTGGAGATTAGAGATAACTAAACGATGCAATTAAGTTTCTTTTTCAGTGTTTGAGTTCTCTCTCTCTCTCTTAGTTTGAAGTTAAGTTTCTTGTGTGTGTTTATTTGGAAGCTAAAATCAGAACTTGAAATGTAAAGACACAGAGAATTTAACGAGTTCGGGCCCTTGGGAGGACGCCTACGTCTCGCCGGAGAAGATCCGAAAAATCCATTAAGAACTTCCTCAAAACCGAGCCTTTAATCTTTACACTTCTCACTCTATTTTCTTTTCTCACGCACACTTCATACAGACATACATGTTATGTATTTAAAGAGACAAAAGGTATTATAACTTAACCAGAGTTAAATAAAGTGATCAGTTCTTTTAACTCTGGTTCCTTTGTCCATTTGCACCATTAATGCCCAGAACAAACTGATCGTTGCAGGCCTGCATCCTTTGTCTGTTCTTCTGTTGCGATGCTCCAGTGTACGGCTCTGACCTCGTAACAGAGCTCACGAGTTTTGGGAGAGAAAGCTTGTTCCTTGAACCCTCTGTCTCAGAGTAAGACTCTTGCCTTTCACTTCTTGTTGAAACCTTCTCCTTGAAACCAAGTATTACACTTGTCTTGCTTCAGACCAATTTCAACGGTTTCTTCTTCTTCTTGAAAGACATCTCTGTTATAAAACAGAGCTTGGGATTCAAACTAACTTCCACAAAACTCCACCTTGGTTTGAATACCAACCCCAACTTGATTCTTTTCTTAGTGTCCTTGGATTTTCCCTTCTCCGGTAACTTGTTCTTCTCACTTAATGACTTGAAATTCTGAGCAGCTCCAATGCCTCTTGAAGCTTGCTCACAGGAACTGTCTTGGTGAAAATATCAGCCGGGTTCCACACAGTTGATATCTTGCTCACCTTGATTTCTCCATCAGCAATCTTGTCTCTAATGAAATGCAGACGCACATCAATATGTTTTGTTCTGTTCATGATGTACTGAGTTCTTTGCCAATGAGATTTCACTTTGTGAATCACACATAACTTCAACGTGTTCTTGTAGAAAACCCAGCTCTGCTGCTAAACCCTTCAACCAAACTGCTTCTTTAATACTCTCTGTCAAAGCCATGTATTCAGCTTCTGTAGTGGACAATGCTACAACCTTTTGTAACCCAGATTTCCAGCTTATAACATTTCCACCTGCAGTGAATACAAACCCAGTAATAGACCTTCTTCTGTCTGGATCAGCAACATAATCTGAATCACAATAACCTCTGATCTCCAGACTGTCTTGCTTCCTGTAGACGAGCTTGAGTTCCTGTGTTGCCTATCTTAAGACCCATTTGACAGCCAACCAATGCTCCTTGAGTGGCTTGCTCATGTATCTGCTAACAACACAGAGTGGATAAGCAAGATCAGGTCTTGTTCCAATCATTGAGTACATAATGCTTCCCACAGCATTAGAGTAGGGAATGGTCTTCATGTAATCAGCTTGAGCAGCAAGTTCTTCCTCTTCAGCGGCTCTGAGTTTAAAATGAACTCCCAGTGGTGTTAGAACACCTTTACACTGCTCCATTCTGAATGTATGTAAGACCTTCTTCAAATAATCTCCCTGAGATATTTCCAATATCCCCTTCACTCTGTCTCTCTTGATTTCCATACCCATAATCTTCTTAGCCTCTCCCAAGTCTTTCATATCAAACTCCTTACTCAGCAAATTCTTCAATTCTTGAATTTTCTCTTTGCTTTTTGCTGCAATAAGCATGTCGTCTACATATAAGAGTAAATATATGTATGACCCATCTTCAAGCTTCTGAAAATAGATGCAGCTGTCGTAGTTGCTTCTTTGATACCCAGAATTCTTCATGAAAGTGTTGAATCTCTGGTTCCATTGACGTGGTGCTTGTTTAAGCCCATACAGAGATTTTTTCAAGTGACACACCTCCTCTTTAGCTCCTGTCTTGACTTGGTAACCTTCTGGCTGTTCCATCAGTATGTATTCATCCAAGTTCCCATGCAAGAAAGCAGTCTTGACATCTAATTGTTCCAGCTCAAGGTCGAGATTCACCACATATGAAAGCATCAGCCGAATTGACACATGCTTCACATCTGGTGAAAAAATCTCTTCATAGTCAACCCCTTCTTTCTGTAGATACCCTTTTGCAACATGTCTAGCTTTGAACCTTGGTTTCTCAACTTCAGCAATATCAGCCTTTCTCTTGTAAACCCATTTGCATCCAATCACCTTGCATTTTTCTGGTCATTCAATGAGTGTCCAAGTCTGATTCTTATGCAGTGACTGCATCTCTTCATCCATAGCTTCTTTCCATAACCTCCAGTCTTTGTCTCTCATCGCTTCATCAAAACAACAATGTTCTGGAAACCCACCATCTTCTGTCACCATTAACGCAAAGCCTGCCATGTTAGACTCTTCAAATCTGCTAAGCTTTCTGGTAATTCTTCTTTCTTTATCCCTTGCCAACTGATAATTCTCAAGGTGATTGTTTCCTTGATACTCTTCTTCTTCAGAACTCTCAACTTGTTCTTTATCTTCAGTGTTGTTATCAGCTTCTTGATCTCTTTCAGTTTCCATCTCAGCTCCACCTAAATCACTGAAATCTCCATGATTGATCTCATAAATGAGAGGCATCTCTGTTCTCTGTGATTCAGGACGTGGCTCTGCAGACTGATTCAGATGCTTGTAGATCTTGTCTTCTTGAAATGTTACATCCCTGGTGATAACACATTTCTTTTCTTCCACCAACCAGAACTTGTAGCCCTTTACACCTGAAGGATAGCCAATAAAGACAGCTTTCTTAGCTCTTGGATTGAGCTTACCTTGATCACTGTGAATGTAAGCAACAGCTCCAAACACTCTCAGCTCTTCATACTTTGGTCTTGATCCTGTCCATATTTCTTCTGGAATTTCGAAATCAACTGAAGAGGATGGAGATCTGTTTATCTGATGAACTGCAGTGGCTGCAGCTTCTGCCCAGAAGCTCTTTGGTAGACCAGACTCACTAAGAACACTTCTCACCTTGTCTAGAATGGTTCTGTTCATCCTCTCTGCAACACCATTTTGTTGTGGTGTATAAGCACAAGTCTTGTGCCTTACAATCCCCTCTACTTTGCACAGATTGTTGAACTCCATGTTGCAAAACTCTAAGCCATTGTCTGTTCTAAGTGTCTTGATCTTCCTCCCAGATTGATTCTCAGCCATCTTCTTCCACTCTAGAAAGCTTGCAAAGGCTTCATCTTTCTTCTTGAGAAAATATATCCATGTCTTTCTAGAATAATCATCTATGAAAGAGATGAAATATTGGCATTTCCCTAATGACAAAGGTACATTAGGAGATCCCCATAGATCTGAGTGGATGTAGTCAAGCTTTCCTTTGGTGATATGCTTTCCAACTCCAAAGCTTACTCTGTGTGATTTCCCATAGATACAGTCTTCACAAAAGTCCATGTCTGTAACTTTTGAACTGTCGAGATAACCTTTCTTCACCAGTGCTTTCATACCTTTCTGACTCATATGCCCAAGCCTTCTGTGCCACAGTCTTGTTTCATCTCTCGGACCAACAGCAGCATTCACACTTCCAGTCAAAACAGATCCTTGAAGAACATAGATAGTATCTGTTTTCTGTCCTTTAATCAGTGTCCTGCAGCCTCTGTTAATCTTCATAACTCCATCTCTAGACTGAAACCAGCAACCTTGATCTTCTAGTGTACCCAGTGAGATTAAATTCTTTGACATTCCAGGCACATACCTCACATTTGTTAAGAGAACAGTGGAGTTGTCTTCATTCTTTATCCTTATGCTTCCAACTCCTCTAACTTCTGAGTATGTGTCATTCGCCATTCCCACCTTTCCAGTACATGTTTCATCTAGAGTGATGAACCAGTCTCGCCTTGGGGTCATGTGAAAGGAGCACCCTGTATCCATGATCCATATCTTGTTAAACTCTTCTCCAAGTGACAGCAGTGATTCTGAAACCATAAGAGTAGTTGCATCTGTGATCTGTCCAGTCACGTTTGATGATTCTCCTCTCTCTGAAGAACCCTCTCTTTGCAGCTTGTTCCTTTCTTTCCATACGAAGCACTGTTTCTTGTAGTGACCGTCTTTACCGCAAACCCAACAAGTCTTCTTTCCTTTCGACTTTGACCTGTTCTTGTTCTTTCCTTGTCACTGACTTTGTCTCTTTTTTCTGATCTGCCTCTGTCTTGAACAAACAACCCTTCTGAACACTGTCTTGTCAGCCTTCCAGTTGCACCCAGTTCAAGCTCCTTGGACCTCACAGCTCCAACGATCTCATCTAGAGATAGAGACGTTTTTCCATACTTCAAAGTGTCTTTTAATTGATCAAACTGCTTCGGTAGAGCCATAAGCAAGATGATAGCTTGATCTTCATCTGAGACCACCACTTTGACATGTTCTAGATCTGCTATCAGCCTCAAAAAGTCGTTGATATTTTCATCAAGAGTCATTCCATCACTCATCTTATAGCTATACAATCTCTGCTTAAGATAAATCCGGTTTGGAAGTGACTTAGCCATGAACAGATGATCCAAGACTCTGGTCATACCTGCAGCGGATTTCTCCTTGATGATTTTCCTGAGAACGTTATCTCCAACGCTTAGGATGATAGTAGATCTTGCCTTTCCTCTCTTTTCCTTAAGAGAGTTCTCTGTAGTTGATGCAGCAGGTGTTGTAGCTTCTGTAGGAGGAGTTTCTACTCCAGCTGTTGAGTCTCCACCTTCAGAAGTTACTTCGTCCTCTAAACCCTCCAGAAGACCCATCATCTCCAGATGCGCCAGCAGCTTCTCTTTCCACAACATGTAGTCTCCCTTCCCATCAAACTTTTCCATCTCCACTCTTGCTGAAGAAGACATCTCTTCAGATCTTGAGATGAGCACTTCTGAACCAGTGCTCTGATACCAATTTGTGGAGATTAGAGATAACTAAACGATGAAATTAAGTTTCTTTTTCAGTGTTTGAGTTCTCTCTCTCTCTCTCTTAGTTTGAAGTTAAGTTTCTTGTGTGTGTTTATTTGGAAGCTAAAATCAGAACTTGAAATGTAAAGACACAGAGAATTTAACGAGTTCGGGCCCTTGGGAGGACGCCTACGTCTCGCCGGAGAAGATCCGGAAAATCCACTAAAAACTTGCTCAAAACCGAGCCTTTAATCTTTACACTTCTCACTCTGTTTTCTTTTCTCACGCACACTTCATACAGACATACATGTTCTGTATTTAAAGAGACAAAAGGTATTGTAACTTAACCAAAGTTAAATAAAGTGATCAGTTCTTTTAACTCTGGTTCCTTTGTCCCTTTGCACCATTAATGCCCAGAACAAACGGATCGTTGCAGGCCTGCATCCTTTGTCTGTTCTTCTGTTGCGATGCTCCAGTGTACGGCTCTGACCTCGTAACAGAGCTCACGAGTTTTGAGAGAAAGCTTGTTCCTTGAACCCTCTGTCTCAGAGTAAGACTCTTGCCTTTCACTTCTTGTTGAAACCTTCTCCTTGAAACCAAGTATTACACTTGTCTTGCTTCAGATCAATTTCAACGGTTTCTTCTTCTTCTTGAAAGACATCTCTGTTATAAAACAGAGCTTGGGATTCAAACTAACTTCCACAGTTGGGTTTATGTGTTTTCAAAACAGAGAGCTGTTGGCTCAAGAGCTGAAGTAACCCTAAGACTACGCCATTGATCATGAAGACGGCCTTATGGACTGCGGTGGAGTAGACGGTAAACTTCTCTTGTTCATCGCCGAAGGTTGGGAGTGCTTGGTTGATGGCTGAGACGGACCCTGACTCCATAGTTTCTATCTTCTTCTTTTTTCTCTATTAATTCATTTTGGAATGCCAATCAACCGTATATAAAGTTTTTTTTTGGTTTCATCACCACTGGACGTAAAGTCTTTTTTTTTTGTATAATCACAACCGGACGTAAAGTTTATTATTTTTGTATCATCACAAACGGGCGTAAAGTTTTTTTTTAGTATCATCACAACCGGGCGTAAAGTTTTTTTTTCTTTTCATCACAACCGGGCGTAAAGTTTTCCTTTTTTTTGATATCACAACCGGACATAAAGTTTTTTTTTTTTTTTTTTTTTTTTGGTAAAAAACCGGACATAAAGTTTTCTTTTTTCTTTTTGACATCATAACCGTAAAGTTTTTTGGTAAGTATCGAAGCATATTTCATACATTTTGGTCCAAAATATTTCACATTTTGGTCCAAATTAAAACAATACTATTTCACACTTTTTCCAAACTGACCGGAACCTTCTATTCCTACTGGTTTTTTTGTTTAATTAGTTTTTTTTGAACAAGTTCAATAAATTTTAAAAAAAAGTCCAAATGTCTACACATGTATACGATTTGAACCATTCATTCATTCAGTTCCAAAAAAAAGTCCAAATGTCTACACATGTATACGATTTGAACCATTCATTCATTCAGTTCCTTCATTCCATTCTTTATCTCCATCCAAGAAAAGCATACCATAACATCTTTGTGACAGGATTATCACCTAAGAGCTTTATATCGGTTTGGTTGTTTATGTATTTGGTTTTGGTTTAATATTTGCGGTTTAGTAAACATTATGTAAGACTTTTGGCCACGTCCAGAAGAATCAATCAAACATTACAACAAATATCCATTTTCTCTAAAACTCTCTCTTATCCATCATCATCATCTTAATCATCCATCATCACCACTGAAATCCTTGTTCTAGAGATGATTCTTCTTCTTCAGTGATCTTCTCCTATGCTTTGATTCACCGACCTTCTTGGTGGGTTTCTAGATTGAATTCATCTTTACTGGTTTTACTGTCTCCATCTTCCTTCATAAGTTCCATGTATAACGACTTCAACAGTTCAATTTTCATTACAGTGTTTTGATAGATCCTAAAATCCACTCAAATATTAGGATTATGGATAAAAATAACATTTCAAATAGATAATGAATAAATATACTATCTATAGATGATTTTAGTATGGAGAAGGTGTTCATTATTGATATTTCAGGTCATACAAAGGCGATAAACAGAGGATGTATTATAAGTACAAATGAGGCTGTAAACTGAGTACTGTATATATAATATGCGATCTTTTTTTGTCAACTGTATTTTTCATTAAAAGCTTTAAGGGCTTTAAATCCCAATTATGCGATCTCTAACATATTCATATAAATAGTATATATTATATCATTTTTTACTATATAATATTAAATATACATATTTTTTAAACAATTAACTTAATGTATATTTTAATCTAATGTTGGAATATTATTTTAATGGTATCTTTTTGGTTAAATATTTTTTTTTTATTTTAATGGTATCTGCTACAATATTAAATAATAATGTATTAATACTTCATATCTTCATGCATATATAATAACTAATACAAAATATATGAATTATATTTGATAGCTATAGCAACTGATATACTGATTTTATACGTGCCAGCAACGGACAAGACCCTTCTTTGAACAATGGCAAAGACCTAGTACGTTCGCTATGTGATTTGTTTCTATGTATAGATACAGTTTTCCAGCTTATGAGCACAATCACGTAATGATCTTTGCTTATTTTTACTGTTGAATTGATTCAGAAGAAAAAGAGTCAAACCTTGTCTGAAGAAAACCCTCGAGACGGTCAGCTTCCACCTTGTATAAGGCAAATATCAAAACTCTGTCCATGTAAGCACCAAAACCCTTGGTACTTAGTAATGTGGCAAAGGAAAGATCTGGTAAGGGGTTTGATGCTTGAGTAGCAGATTTACTTTTGTGATTTATGGTAGTTTTCTAGTTAATAAACATGGCGCAGATCACGAGCACGATCAACCGGGACCTGGGTTCGTAAGCAAACGAAATACCCGTTCTTAGAGCATATGTAAAACTCCATTTTTTTTCTCTAAAATGGAATAAAATGGAAAATGGAGTAAAATTGCTCCAATCCCACTTTATTTCCAACTCGATAGAGTAATGAACAAATGTATTGAAATATTGAATATCGTATTGAATGAATAAAGAAAGTATGTACAAAGTTCAATATATACGTTAATGAAATAGGCAAAAGGAAACCCATCTCATCGGTTTAACATTAACCGGAATTAACCAAACTATCCTAATAAAATGAAAAATAGATTACTACATACAGAGTTTGGATGCATGAATTCCTGGGCCAATTTGTGTACATCCATTGGCCAAGTTACACTGAACATAACCGTCTGACGAACTATGAGACAGATAAAAAAGACAGAAATTTTAATTCATTAAAAATAGACAGGAGAATCAAACAAGAATCATGAGTTAGTTTCTCTCCTCATCGGGTGAATGCTAGATGAGATGTGATACTACAACTTACTTTGGTCGTCTTGCTCAATATAAACCGGAGTGGTTCCTCGAAACCCAGCATTCTATCAGCATCATCCAATACCTGGCACATCTGAACTTCTGTTACTGTCTGAGTCATGCAATAATGATGCAACTTACGGGGGTGAGTCAAGTGATATGATTAAAACGATGTTCTATTGCTTATGTTTTACGGTGTGTAAAAATAGAAACCATGCATTATGTTTTACGGTGTGTAAAAATAGAATGACTTTGAGACGCCGACCACATCCAGAATTGATTTTTAGACTTTACCAAAAAGTTAAATGTCTTCTAATAAAATGTACTCTTCTTCGGATTGTCTCCAAGATCGTTGAGATTATGAGACCAATAGTTTCTGAGTTAGTGAAATAAGCGAGCAAATTAGTTCTTTGCTGGATCACGAACAAGCAAAAAATAAATATTCATATTTTCATCAATAGACCTTATCCAATATTTAATCGGTTTACAAACATCACTCTGTTTTTTTTTTTTTTTTGACGTCGAAAGGCTATTCTATTACTCAAGCTTGAGGTGGTCTGGGTAACCAGACCGGAATAGAACAACCAATAAACAATAACTCTCTACGAAAAGATCTAGCTGTCTTGGCAAGAAAATCTGAAGTCTTGTTTTGAGCTCTCGGGACATAGGTGATGTCGAAGTCCGGGAAGCAAATCTTCAATGTCTCAAACCTTTCCAGTTCCGTTGCGAAGCTCGGCCAGTCTTGAGGCTCCTTGATCATTGCTATCAACTCTTTACAGTCTGTCTCAAATTTCTGGCATGGTGAGTGTTGGAGCATGCTCTCCATCGCCCAGCGTAGCGCTTCTACTTCCGAGTGCAAAGCTGATTCACGTCTGGCCATATTCCGTGTCCCCATCAGTTGTGTCCGTCCCCCACTGTCCATCCAAACCCACCCACATCCACTAAACTGTGCAGTAGCCGTCCACGATCCATCCACCAAACATATGTTACCCAAGCGTATGACTTGGGAGATCGCATTAGTGTTATCTTGTACCACAGGTGGTATCATCTCATTTGCATTAAACCATGCTTGACATTCACTCTCTGCATATCTAACCAGCTCCAGTGGGTCTCTATCTATCCCTCTAAACAGCTTATCATTTCGGGCCTTCCATATGTACCAGATTATCCAAGGATATGGATCTCTATCTTGTTCTGGTTCAATGATGCTATTCTTCCTCCAAAATAGGTAATCCATATTAGTGTAGACGCTCGGTCTTGGGAATATATCTGGGCTCGTCGGGGTTGCCGATAGGGTCCATACTTGAAGGGCTGGTGGGCATTCGAATATGGCATGAGTTACAGATTCCTCTTGCTCTCCACACCGCGGGCAGTAGTTATCACATCTCATATTACGCCTTACCAAGTTTCTCGTTACTGCCACATAGCCAGTCAACAGTTGCCATATAAGATGACAAATTTTGCTGGGCGCTTTTATCCAAACATCACTCTGTTTAAGGTACACCATATCGAGTGCTTTTTATTATAACTCAAAGACTTACCTTTATATATTTTTGAAACAAAGCGATTGTCCATGAGACGTAAACAAAAAAATACAATACCACGAGTTATTAAACCGGCTATGAACAGGGTGAATCGGCTCCAGTACTGTCTGTTTGCTCCAGAGTTATTTATCTTGATTTCGTTGAAAGTTTTGTAAATAACGAAGGAGAACCAGCAAAACCAGAGAATGAGAAGAACGAGTTTCCAAGATTTTTTATAAGAAAATATACGTTACTGGATGTTTTGTCCGCACATACAGAATAAATTATTATATATGTTTTTAAATAGTTAAATCAAACATCAAAGTATTTAAACATGTCAAATATGTTTTTATCAAAATATATACTTATTATTGTGTTAAGTTTTTTTTTTAAAACACCCATATCTTAGAGATAGTTTAGAAAATATATTTATATTTTTTCGGTTGACTGATATTTAATTAAAAATTGTTTTTATTTTAATTTCTTTAACTTTTATAATAAAAAAATTGTTAAGATAGGAACACAATATATTTATATATGAATTATATTATTTTATTTTATTTTTAATGATTCTATAATATTATTTTATAATCATTTATTTAATATCATATAACATATAAACTTTATATTATTAAAATAAAATTCATTTTTATTTATATATAAATTCAGTAAGGGTATTATACAAATTAATAAATTAGTGAATCGGTTAGAAACTAATAATAAATCAATAACCTATCTAAAAGTCTAAAACCTAATAAAATAAGACAAAAAATGAAAAAAATAATATAATTTGTAAATTTAACATTAATAAAATAAAATTCGTTTTTAATTATATACAAGATTCATCAAGACTATTTTTTTTAAAATAATAAATTAGTGACTCAGCTAAAAACAATAATAAATCAGTGTAATTTAGCTAAAACCTAATAGAAACATGACAAGTAAAAAAAATTAACTAAAATCATGGAAAACATGACAAGTAAGCAAAATCAATTCATAAATAATAGTATATATATAGATTGAGTTATAGACTACGTCAATTTTACAACATGCCCAACAATATTGGCACGACGTCTAGCCATTTTTATTATGATAGTCCAAAGCCAAGAATATTTGTTTTACATTATTTTTCTTTATATTAGTAAAAGAAAGTAAGAATGATTAAATGTATGAATCCGATGAACCAAACCAAACTAGATTTGAAAGTCGTATTAAACAAAAACTAAAACTAATTAAGTAATTTAATGGACCTAAAAGTTTAATATCCATATAATCAGACTCGAATCTAATACAAACTAAACTATTATGGATACCAAAATCTCTAATTCATACTATATACTTATATATTAATTATTTTAAATTTTATATAAATTAGATATTCAAAAATATGAAATTATCTAAAAATTATCAACATAATCACAAGCAAATATCTAAAAAATTAAAGTAAATGTTCAAAATACTGATAATATTTATTTGTTCTTATTCAAATATTTTAAATTGAACTTTTTTTGCAAATTTAAATATTTAGTCCTTTACTATTTAAATTTTTACGTTTTATATTGATTTATTTTTTTGTATTTTAAGGACTTGAGTATATTTGGATTTTTGTTGAAATACATAAATAAAATTAATGGACATTCGGACTGGAATCTAAATCCAACCCAAAATGATTCTAAGCAAACATAAACTAAAATTTGTAAAAATATTCAAATAAGATTTAAATTTCTAACTCTAAAAACCTGAAATCTGAATAAACTAACTGAATCCAAATAGATATATGAATATTCATCCACTACAAGATATAAGAGGTGATGTGTCATTTATTTATTATATCAACTATATATTAACTAGATATTCATCCACTACAAATGAATTTGCATCAACTATATAAGTGACTGTGGAATTGATGACTTTAATATCTTGTATCAGTTCTAGCGTTTGATCTAATTACTTCCATCATTTACTACAACTGATATTAATATGTATCATCTACAAATAAATGATACAAATATTTATTTCAGTTATAATAGCTGATATCAAATATATATAATTGAGATTTTTTTCTCTTCTTGTGACATGTGAAATGAGAGTTTGTTGACATGTGTTCTCATTTTTCATCTTTTTATATTTTAGATAATTTTTCTTTTATATTAATACAATTTGATTCACCACTTTCTAAATGTGCATTATCTAATTTTCTTTTCATACTAACCATTTTAAAGTTTGATTATCCATTTTATTGATTACAAAATACAAATGAATAAAAAATAAATAAAAAATATAAATATATTTTTTATTTTTTAATTTATTCACAGCCTACGAAAATATTGTTCTTACAATCAGTCTCCTATTTGTCTTCTTCTGAATACCAAAACCTAAGTTTAACCTTTGAAATCCACCGTATCTCCAAACGTATTTATTAATATTGGGTTTTTGGTTTCTAATTGAATCCTCAAAACCCAAATTCATTATGATACCTTTAATTTAAATGCGTAAATCAATCATATTATAGTTTTAGTGTAAACTCACCCGCCAACCACTGGTTTATCTATAATAAAGCTAGTACTTCATATTTTTCATTTAAGAAAAATGATTCACATGGTACCAAAAATGAAATCACTTTACACAAGAACTCAAACGATACAAGACAAGATGAAATCATTACTTGTATTGTTTGCAGGAAAGATAAAAAAAAAATCAATAGAATACATGATAAAGCTGCAATTAGAAATTGTAATGGCTAAGGAAACAAGATTTAAACTTATCATTGATCAGCTATCTATCAAGCTAATGCTAAAAAATAATAAAAGACAAGTTAATTTATAATCTAAATCTATCAAGCTGCATCTAAACCTTACAAAGATTATAAGACAATTGGGTTATAATCAGATTTCAAAGCCACGGTACAAAGATTATAAATCTGTGATCAATTTCAGAATCATATAATTATCAATCATAGCATAAAGAAGCAGTAAAACATGACGAAAGAGTTTATTTTTGTTCCGTAAAAATTTCAGATTTATGAATGCCGGTAGTCTCCCTCAAGTCGGCTCTTTTCAGTTTTCTCCAATTCTGTAAATCTAAGTCAAAATAATTTTGTGTGAACAAAATATATATACAAACCACTTAATTACTCCTAAAAATTATTATGTTCCCGTTAATGAATTATTTTGTATCTGCAAATTTTGGCTTGGCAACTTGCAAGCCATCTCACAATTAATAAAAATACAAATTTACTTTACTTTTTATAATTGAAAGAAATATTACGTCATTTACTACTAATATCTTTACTAATAAAGTAGAGTTTCTTTACTAATAAAGGGGAATAATGACACTTGTCATGTTATCATTTGGTGAATGGTATTTTCGATTGGGTTTTGTCTTTGATTTGGGTTTGAGTTTTGTTTTATTAAATTTGTTAGGCTTTAGTAATTTAGGCCCATGGTAATATGTTTAGTGTCTTCTTGCATCAGAGTTTTGTCTTTTCCCACTGTCTCTTTCGTCTTTCTGCCTCTTTCTTTCCTCTACTCCAAGAAGCTCTACTGTAACGCATTCGTATGCATTGATGCTATCTAATTAAGTCCCTCATCGTCTCGAGGAATAGAATGCTCTCGAAAGCTGGAGAAGAATGCGTCAATTATATATTTAAATATATAATTGATTTCATCTGTCTTCTTCATCCCTCATCGTCTCGAGGAGAAGATTTAGAAAAATCAATACTAAGGAAATATCTCAATTCTAAAGCCTTGAATTTTCTTCTCCAACTCTCTTCACTCTGTCTCAGTTCTAAAGCCTTCACTTCAAAGTGTAAGCAGTCCTATCTTACTGTTCGTTATACTTACTGGAATGGTGAATTGCTTGCAGAGCTTCGATTTCACTGTGATTCATGTATTTGGTCTTTAGCTGAACGTATTGCCCCCACTTCGTTATCAAAAACGCTGACTCTATTTTTCTAAGCATGTGGTGTGTTAAGATCATAATGCATGTCTTTCTCGATTTTAGTTTCAAGAAAGATAGTGAATTTACAAAATCTTCACTGGTTATTATTGTTAATGATTACTGAAACATCATCTCTCTGCTTTTATCTCCTATATATGCCCTGTTCTACTGGCCGAAATTTCATTACATATTGTCTGCTTTTGATTTGCAGGGGAATGTTTACTTGGAAGCTAGCTTATTCTGAGGAGACTGACTACTGAATCCCAGTCTTGGACGCTAGGTATATCTGTTCTAAGTTTATTACTGTGTAATAATTGTAAGAAGAGGAGTGTTTTTTAAGTCACTTAGAAAGGAAATTGAAGATATTGTTTTGGTATATATAAGGTTCAGAGTGTTTTTCTGTTTTGAAATCAAAGATTGATTTAAATAAACTTGCAGATACTATCCCTCTTTTGATTGTGATACATTCTCCTCACTCACGCATTATAAAAATTATTTCACTCTTTTCCACAGACAGTTGACTTCCTATAACCCAGTAAATTTGAGGCCATCGAAACTATCGATGAGTCATGAGTGGTTCTACATTCCATGATGTTCCAGAAAACTGCAGGCTCGAATATGATCCTCCAGTTGCACAACATGTTGTGACACCACCGCCGTTAGTGTCGTCAGGTAACATTTTAACATTATTGCATTCATGGATGTTTATGTCTTGGACTAATCATATGTCTATCACTCAAAATGTTTATGTCTTCTAGGTAACGGGTTGAGATGGCTGTCAATAACGGGACAAAGTCAGCCGTGTGACACCATTGTGTGTTAACCAAACGAGAATTCCGATCTTCTCATTTACTCTTCTTAAGCAACTTTAGCCATGATAAATTTGACATGTACGCGTATGTTCAAGCTTCTGTTTTATGGTGACAGCCAGACATGGTATACATTGAGAGCTAAGCTTCAAATAACCACCTCAAATGTGGTTATAACATCTGTTGGTGGTACATTAATATGCCCACCTCTTACTATCTCTCATTTCTTCCTTCTACCCAAGAACACTATACAGTAATACGCAAACGTTACTGGACATTTAGAAACATAAATGGCCTTACATGGCATTCAGAACTAACATTAAAGGTCACTACAGTTATGTATCAAAAAGGGAGTGAAATCCGACACTCATTTTAATCGAAAAGTATACAATGTCACCGAGCCCATCTGCTTTTATATCAACATCTTCTGGGAGGCATGGCATAACCGAAGAATCTTCTGATTTTCTTGGTTTGGTTACACTTTGCTTACTGAATTTTATGCAGTTTGTAATAAAAAAAAATTTATGATGCAGGACAACTCACAACTCAGTCCTGTCTGAGCTTGAAGCTAGAACTATTTTAATTGAGTTATGATAAGTGTTGAAGAAAACAAATTGTAGAAAACAAATCTGACTACTAAGTGTTGAAAACTATAAAAGAATTGGTTCTACTCGATACAACATTATGTGTATTTTTTTAACCCGTTTTAAAATATACAAAAAACTAAGTCACATTGTTCTAATTTACTACGGCTATAAATCCGTTCGTACGAATATTCGAGAGGAGTCTTTGTTATAGACAACACCTCTCATCCAAAAGTTATGTATGGTTTTTAGTAAATTTGGGTTTTAATCATTTTTAATAAAAAATTATACATATACAGAAAAAATAATCTAAAATAGTTTAAAACTAGAAATCTACAAAAATATATGTTCTAATACAATCACAAGTTGGAAATCTATTTTCCACTGAAAAAGTCAATTATTTTGTGTTGATAATATAACTATAAAAATATGACAATTCAAACATGGCAGAATACTTTTAAAAAAATGTTTGGTAGGTAAATA
Organism: Hirschfeldia incana; assembly: GCA_026261945.1. Taxonomy (NCBI): domain Eukaryota; kingdom Viridiplantae; phylum Streptophyta; class Magnoliopsida; order Brassicales; family Brassicaceae; genus Hirschfeldia; species Hirschfeldia incana. Next base: position 258,230 of record JABCMI010000143.1, on the reverse strand, counting down.
GTAAAAATTCTAACTGGAAACTTAATCCTTAGCATCTTATAAAGTTCTACGTCTAAAATCATATTAGTCTTGCAAAATGTCGTTCCTTTTATATACTAAACACATAGTACTTAACAATATGTTTCCCAAATAAAACATCCACATTATTTTATTTTTAAATTCTAACTAAATTATTTTTGTTACGACTATCAATTCTTTATTATGTTTTATTTATTGAATCGATTAGTCATAAACACTTATGATACTCTACTTTTAACCAATTAACTTCAAAACAAAGTAAACACTACAGTCCAAAATCACTATCAAATGGATCAGAAAGAAATATATTTTTCTTTCAACAAATTAACATTTTAATACTTTCAACATATTTTCGTTACTAATTTCATAAAATGAATTGTGAATTCATGTAAAATTAAAAAATACGAAACCGGCGCGTAGCGCCGGAATACCACTAGTTACTTTTATATCTTTTAGTTAAATTGATGGTAATCAAAATAAGCAAATATTTCAGTTATGTAATTGATGCAAGTTCTTGTATTTGCGTTGATTATTGATTAGTGATGTAAATTAGTATTGACTAGTGTCATCTTTAATTCAAGTGACGTTAATCAAGTAACTATTAATATCAGCTATTTTGTTGATGTAAAATCACATATTTAATATCAGTTTTAAGTAAATGATTCAAATTAGTGTCAGCTATTTTTTTGACTCTTTTACAAGTGATGCTATCCATCTTCTTTCTTGTAGTGATCCCTAAAAAAGTTATAGGATAAATCTATAAATACAATGTACAATAAATAATCTATAAACCATTTCATCCGCGCTCTACCTAGTGGATTTAGTATTGCTTAGAGATGTTAACTGGGCTCTGCCGTCCCGTCCCGTCCCGTCCCGTCCCGTACCGCAGCGGACTCGTCGTCGTGCGGGTCACAGCAGGCCTGTCCCACACGGGCTGTGGTCTTCCAAATGACTGCCCAATCCCGTACCGCATAATTTATAACCCTTTCGCGAGTCATCCCGCGGGACGCTTTCTTTAGTTTCCTTCATGAATGTTAAAGTAGAAGAGTTGTGTAAGGGAGTTGAAGATAGCTAAAGAACATCGATCGCAACAACATCAAATGTGATCACTCGCCGGTTTAATGGTCTTAAAGTAGGTGAGAACCATTTGAATTGTGAAATTCAACTCTTTTAAGTATACTCTTTGTTTGATTCTTTGTAAATCAACTTCTCTGCATAGCAACAATAACTTAATCCTAATGGTTTCTTCTTCTCCTTCAACCAAACTGTTGAACTTAGATTGTAGAGACAAGATTCTTCTGCAGTAACTCAAACGTTCAATACGAACTGTTTAAAGAACAAACAATAGCTTTTGAACAAGCAGTAGCTCTTTAACAACATCATTGTAACCAATTTTTTTTTTTTTAAAAAACACACCACTTGACAATATTGAAAACAATATCCATCAACTTAAACAAGAAAATCTCACATAGTAATAAATCAATTTATAGTACTGAAAATAAAATCAAGCAGAAATATGGACTTATGGTTACGGGTCTTCAAAATCCCACAGGTTGAGCCCGTCCCGTTTTGAACCCGTCCCGCATTTGTCCCGTCCCGTTTTGAGCCCGTCCCGCAAGGCCCGTAATTTTTGCGGACTTATCAAATGGAGGTCCAATCCCGTCCCGTAGCAAATCTTTACGGGACAGATCCGCGGTCCAGATCCTTGATTGCCATCCCTAGTATTGCTTATGTGTTTGTGGTATCGTTCTATAAATGTAACTTATCGTTTTAGTTTCCCGCGATCTTGGATAATAGAACCATTGAGGACATCACTGATAATGATATCATTCAAGTTAGTATCTGTTTCCCATTTCTAAAAGCTGAAAAGCTTAGAAAGAAAATGGGGTAGAAGAAGAAATGTTGAAGAAACTGATAAAACAGAGCTGGGAATTACGGAAGAAGAGGAAGAAACTGAGAAACAAGCTGTGTATACTGAAGAAGAACCTGAAAAAAGTGAGGAGAATGTTATGGAAGCAGAGGACAAAAACATATGAAGCTGAGAAAGAAGTTGTGGAAGAAGTGAAAAAAAGATGAAGAAGGTGAGAAAGTTGTTGAAAAATCTGAGGAAGAAACTGAAAAACAGAGATAGAAACTATAGAAACTGATAAAAATTTGAGAAGAAAGCTGTGTACAAAGGTTTAGCAGGCTTATGTTTATATTTTAGCTAAGTATTTTGGATGCTATTGAAGTTTTTTGGATGTTTAAAATTGAACAAAACTTGGGTTCAGGATGAACTCTCAAATTTATCCTACCATTTTACACCAATAAAAAAGTTATGTAAGATTAAAAATTAAAATCATTAAAAATATTTTTTTAAAAAGGAAAAAGGCTAGAAACGTCATTAAAAAGCCGTCAATTCTATGCTTTCAAATCCAATTTTGATTTTACCTTCTCTAAACTAAATCAAGCCATGTTGCCATAGGAGCTAAAAAGAACAGCATGTGTGTGTAAAAGATGATGGTATGGGATTCAAACTTGCAGGCCCAAGGAAGGAATACTCAGTCCTCTCTTTTTCCTTTTGGGTAGTTCTCCTGTCTTGATATCGCTTTCATTACGTCGACATTACTCTTGACATAAATAGAAGCTACATTCAGATTCTTGGAAGTCTTGTTTGATAGTCAAAACAATTATTCATTATTCTAATATACATTTATTCACCTTCTTTGATAAGCTTTAGAACATGTTTTGCTTTATAATCTCATGTCTTCCTCTTTGTAACGGGATAGATAAACCCTTGTCTAGGGATTCATCGAGAATCCTAAGAAAAGCAAATCAAGCTTAGAAGATGACTACAAAGAAGAAGAATCATCTCGAAGAAGCAAAGATTTGATGATGATGGATGATGATTGATAAAGATGAATGATATTGACGAGAGAGAGAGAGAGAGAGAGAGAGAGAGAGAGAGAGAGAGAGAGAGAGAGAGAGAGAGAGAGAGAGAGAGAGAGAGAGAGAGAGAGAGAGAGAGAGAGAGAGAGAGAGAGAGAGAGAGAGAGAGAGAGAGAGAGAGAGAGAGAGAGAGAGAGAGAGAGAGAGAGAGAGAGAGAGAGAGAGAGAGAGAGAGAGAGAGAGAGAGTGAAGAGATAAAATAATTATTTGATTGTTTTATTAATTATTCCCAAATGGGTAAAACCCTTACATATAGTTGTTTACTAAACCATAAAGCTAAACCAATTATCAAAGAACTAAACTAAAAAGATTAAATAACTAAACCAAAAGGATAACCAAGTGGTATAAATAAGCTGTCACACTCTTCTCTTTTTATATACATTCTTTGGGAGCGTGACTAGATTGGCTCATCAAGTAATGTGTTAAATCAAATCTATTGGAAACTTGGGAAAAATCTAAACATGCTTTTTGATTATATGAAACAATAGTGACTGGATTCACTGAAGTGTACAAGATTTTCGGTTTTGTTTGGTTTGGTGATGTATCTGATTAGTCTTCTTTGACTTTCTTCCTCCTTATTATCACGCTTCTTCTTCAATTTTCCGTTTCTTGTGCCTCAAGTCTCCTCTTCTTCTTCATCCTTCTTTGTAGCTTGTTCTCTACTCTTCTTTGTTCTTCTTCTTGGGCACTTCTTAAATCCACTTCGCTTGCAGATTCATTTAAAGGTTAATTCCATCAATAAAACTTAAATTTTAACTCGATGCTCTTCTTCTTCCTCCTCGTTGTCTGATACTCGTTCCAGAAGTATAAAATAGTTTTTTTTTTTTGGTTCAAGCCTGCCATGATGTAATAGCAGGAAGAAGAAGAAAATTCGTGAATGAACATGGTTTGATTTGGCTTGGAGAAAATGAAATCGAAATTGGATATGAAAGCATAGAATTGGAGACTAGATTTGACAAACAGTCGACTATCTTCTCTGTGAGCAACGAAGAAAAAGAAGCCGATGGATGGCTCATGGCTGTCGTAACAACGTTAGTTCCTTTTATTCCAAGCTATTTTCTTTTTTTTTTCTATTTATTTTAATATTTTTTTAGTCGTACATGTCACTTTGATTAATGTAAAATGGTAGGGTGAATTTGAGAGCTCACCGACAGAGGGTGAATTTGAGAGTTTTGTTCTTTGAGATTTGGTAGAGTTTTGCCTTTGTATGTTTACAATTTGTTTTTTTTTTTTCTTTTGAACAACGTTATATTTAAAATTTGGTATGCCCGTTATTGAGTTTACTATGTCTGGAAATGAGTGAGCTAAATAACTAGAATTACTAGGTTTTACTCAGATGGCTCTCCACGTGAATCAGCTCGTCCAGTCTATCGAATTGCCCGTCCATCTCCACAACCGAAACCTGAAACAGAGAGAACAAAATGCTCAAACCAAGAGCTTAAAAAAACTAAACTCCTGCATCAACCAATTTACCATCACAGGTTTTATACATAATGGTTAAGTTTAGTCTATACATTTTAATGTATGATTTATGTATGGTTAAATTAAATCCATCGAGATTTCTAATGTTCAATGTTTGTTATCCATTGTTTTTCGGGTATATTATTAAATGTAATTTTTATAGTCATATACTATTTTATTTAAACAATATAAAAGAATACCACATTTTACGTAATCACCAGCTGGTGGACATACGGTCCCTAAAAATAAAAATAAGGAATCCATAATTAGAGAAATATTTTTGTCAGGTAAAATACCTTTGGAGCCAACAAATTACCAAAGAACCGAATAGAAACTAAAATGATCTGTATATGAGATTAAAGAATCGTCAATCCCTTGCTAACCGCTCCCATTTCTGACAGCCACTGATACAAACATAACAAGTAAACAAACGCTTCTAACCACTAGAATGAAGAAAGTTGAGGCTTCTGTAGAATTCAACTCGTTCAGTCCAAGATCAACAAATATACAACTGACTGTGAGGTACCAAACCAAACATCATACCGAAAATATATAGTGAACGATGATAATAAACAAAAATTAGTTAATTAGATTTAGTTTTGATTTCTTTTTTGTTATCGAAATTTATTACAACCTTGATGTTTTTTTGTTTGATTTAAAACTTAGTTGTTTATTAACATCAGATATCTAAACTTATGAGATTTAAACCTTTCTATATATGTTTTATTATATGTCCTAACTCCTATTTTTTTTACAAACAAAAAAATTATTTAAATTGCTTTCAGTTATTTTATATGTAAAGTGAAAAATAAAAAACAGAAAGCAGATTTAAATATTTTCTATATTTTTTTTAAAAGTGAAATTTCTCAATATTTTAATAGTTAATACATGGTTGTCAAGAAGTTGGTATCATCTGAAAAGCCATTGCTTGGATGCTTTACTGAAACCAGGGTTCAAGAAAGTAAGTGTAAGGAGGTTCTGAATTCTGCTTTGCCAGGTTGATGTCATTACGAATTATGACTATCATCAGTTAGGGCGCATATGGTTCTGTTGGGATCTGGATGTTACTGTTACTTTCCTTCATAAGACTGCACAAATTACCACGTGCACTATTCAATTAGATGTGGGTGACCAGTTCATATGTTCTGCAATCTACAGTTCTAATTTCACGACTGCTAGGAGACAACTCTGGAGCGACATCAAAGATACCCAGCAGGCATACAATCATCTCTCTTTACCATGGACTCTGATTGGGGACTACCATACCACACTATCCTCTACGGAGCACTCACAGCATCAGGACTATCTTGGAGACCAATCAGGAATGTCGCATTTTCAGGAGCTGGTAACTGGCTGTGCTCTCACAGACCTAACCTATATTGGGGCCTTATTCACTTGGTGGAACAAGAGGGATGTTGACCCTATTGAAAAGAAACTGAATCGGGCTTTAATCAATAGAGGTTGAATTCGGGTTTACCCACAGTTTTTTGCCTCATTTGAATCTGGTGAAGTCTCAGATCATGCTAAACGTCTGGTTCGTTTCACGCAACACATTGATGGAAAACACAAGCCTTTTAAAATTTTCAACTATCTGACAGATAATGAAAAGTTTCTTCCTACTGTCCAGGGCAAATGGGCTGAAGCAGGACCTATAGTTCACTCAAGATCAGAACTTAAATCAGAGATGCGGGCAATGAACAAAAATCACGATTGCTAGTGATCTTCACAGCAGAATGAAGCAACCCTTTGAAGATCTCTGTAAATGTCAGGCACAAGACCTCTCAACTCCAAACCTCACCACATTCAGAGTAGAGGAGGAAGCTTCTCAGCGTTCGGACCATTAGCACTTGTGGAAGAGAAGTTTCTCATGCAGAAATCACGTATACAATGGCTTAATCTCGGAGATCAGAATACTACTTTTTATCACCATGCTGTCCAGGATCATGCAGCTCGGAATAACATCAATGTGCTGTATACTGAGGCAGGAGAGGTACTTGTCATGTCCCCGATCCTCGATAGGACCGCGGGACGGACCATGGTACATGGAGATGCACCAAGGCAGGTCGTTAAACCTGAAATCAGGTGTATCATGGTCCAAAGGGATGGTTAAGTGGGTCGTGGTACGAGTACTTGATCATCGGCAGAAGGAAGGCGGTAAAGGAAAGCTGGACGAGTGAACCGGAAGCTTAAAGTGGTCCGGGTCGAGCTCATCCAGCTGGATCACGGGTGTAGTTAGCTCACCTGAGGTTTGTCCAGCTCACCGGAGCTGAAGGGATAGCTGGGTCAGCTGGGGCAGCTAGGGGGAAGCTCATCTCACCTCGGCGGAGTGTTCGGGTCCGGACCAGACTGGTCGAGCTGGACGGTTACCCGGACTGGTCCGACGGTCCGTACATATGTGAAATATGTGACGATGGGACCAATGTCTTGCCCATTGATCTGGGACGTCCTATAAGGGAAGGGGAGGTTCCCTCCGCGCCTAGGAACTGTCCCAAAGGGACAGTTAGTCGGATACACGCGAAACGGTGCCAAAGGCAACCGTTCGGTCCGATCTCTCTCATCTCGTACCGGTTCGCCTAAATGGAAGTTGGCAATCGAGACCTCTATAAATAGAGAGTCTCTGACTTCGAGAAATGGATCGGAATACTCAAGCGAAGCCCTGGCAAAATCCTAACAGAGATAAATAGAGAGAAAGAGAGAGACGGTCCGTGAGAAGGGTTATCCGACCAAAGGGCTACCGGAGCAAGACTACTCGGTGGCAAGACATGGAGACGCGTCAGAGGGATCACGAGAAGGATAAGGAGAAGGAGAAGACTCCGGCTCCTGAAGAACAAACGCCTAAGGTCAGTGATGCTATCCATGGTTCATTGTCCTTCACCGCGGTTAAGTCCGGACTGGTGTGAGGGGACGATTGTGTTGGAAGCATCCTTTCTGTCTTGTCTTTATAATTATCTCTTCTCATCTTCATTCTGATCGAGCCTAAGGGCTCAGACCCGGAATGGCAAACCTCGGCCTTGGCCGGTTTGGAGAAGATCCTCCACGGCCGTGGTTTGAGAGGTAACATCGGATCTCATAGTTCCCGATGGACTTGAGGGGATCTGATGATTGATTCTTCTTAGTGGTTATATATCATGAATTATCATGTGTAGAATTGGGATTGAATGTATTGATTTAGAGGGATTGGGTCGTGGCCGGTTTAGTGAATCAGGGTCGAGATCATGATGATCGAGACCGGTTCTGTGGAATCCGATTCAGCCAATCTCTTAGTTGAGAATTATCATGAGTTTACATGAATTGTGTGTGTGGAAGACAAGTCTTTTGTAGCATTGGATTTATGTAGCCTATTGTGCAACCTTAGTGATTATGACTTAGCCTAGTGTGCAATGAATGATGAACGAATGAATGATTGTATGACTACATTGTTTATATATATATAAGAAAAACGTTTGCTTTATTCCGCTGTGTATTGATCATGTTGATTGAATGAACCTCAAAACAATGTAAAACACTTAGACAAATAAGAAGAAAGAAAACATAACACTTAAGAATTTAATAGGGTAAGCCGCGGTCTGGTTGGAATGGGGATTCCAGGATCGGGTCTTACAAGTTAGTATCAGAGCATGCTTGATTCTAGGATTTGTTGGGTTATGGTGCACACACACATCCGGCTAAGGGTACTCGCGGTGAGGCTATGGGTTTTAGCAATAATGGATTGCTTGTTCTGGTTATCTTTAGGCGTGTAGAGGTTGGAATATTACAGTTGTAAACTAATCTCTTGTTTGTGTTGTTGTGCCTAAGGGAACTAAGAAGAGGACTAGGAAGGCAAAGGAGGCTGCTGGTGGATCCAGAACGGTGGTGACTGAAAGAGTCACTGAAACACCTGTGTTACCTACCGCGGATGGAATGGTGAACACTGAAACCGGACTACCACAGGGACCAATCCTACCTGGTGAACCGCGTGTGGAGATTCCTGAGGATCAGGACATGCTGGAACAGGAGGAAGATGCTGAGTCTTCCCATGCTGGTGATCATGAGGATCAGGAGGTTGCTGCGGACGTGGGCAGGACCTGACCTGAAACTGTGGTGACGGGACCAACCATGAAAGAGGTTCTGGACGCCATGAAGGCCATGGGAGATCAGTTGATTGCCTTGACACAGACATTCACCCCGTTGGTGAACTCGTCTGTGGGTCAGGCTAATCATCCAGTTCGTGCTGCCACACAGACGAGAGCCACGCATACAAGACGTACCGCGGATGTGGTGGAGATCGATCTACCCGTGAGAAGAGTCCATAAGGTCGATTACCTTAAGGTGCTTGAGCATATATCCAAGTTGGGTACTAAACACTTTGCTGGAAGTGTGGATCCCATTGAGGCTGACGAGTGGAGGAGCAGGCTGGTTCGTAACTTCAGCTCCACTCGTTGTCCGGAGGAGTACAAGAGGGACATAGCAGTCCACTTCTTGGAAGGTGATGCTCACAACTGGTGGTTGGCTCTGGACAAGAGGACCAATGGCACCATTGAGCGTTTTGCGGACTTTGAGGTTAAATTCAACCACAAGTACTTTCCTGCTGAGGCGTGGGATCGTTTGGAGTCTAAGTTTTTGGATTTAACCCAAGGACGCAAGACGGTTCGTGAGTATGAGGAAGAGTTCAACCGGCTCAGAAAGTATGTGGGAAGGGAACTGGAGGACGAAGCTGTACAGGTCAGGAGGTTCATACGTGGACTAAGGCCAGACCTGAAGACTTACTGCTCTGTCCGTACCTTCCATACCGTGTCTGAATTGGTGGAGAGGATGGCGATCCTCGAGGCTAACATTGCTGAGGAAGCAAAACTGAAACCACGGAGCCACACGACTCCGGTTGGGTCTGGTGGTGACCGGAAGAGGAAGAGAGACTCGACTGAAGAGGGTAAGACCTCAAGTGGTAAGTCAGGGTGCTCTAAGTGTGGAAGACGCCATGGTGGTGAGTGCTGGAAAGCCATGGGAGCTTGCACCCGCTGCGGCAAGATGGATCATTCGGCTCGGGACTGTCCTAACCCAGCTTCCAACAGTGGTTCAGCCACTTGTCATGGGTGTGGTAAGGTAGGACACTACCGTAGGGATTGCCCCAAGAACCCACCCGGGACGGATAAGGGTCGTGGGGAGTCGAGCAAGCTGAACCAGAACCGGAACCAGTCATCCGCACCAAGGGTGTACGAGTTGTGCAAGGACACGGATGAGACTGGACCATTCCAATCGATCACTGGTAATAGTTTCTGTAAACTTGATCTTTTAAATTTGTAGATTGCATGGTATGGAATCTAGAACGGTTTAGGATACTTTGTATGGACCTTGTGTAGGAACCTTAAGTATTGGTGGTGTGGAAACACACGTATTGTTTGACACTGGAGCTACACATAGTTTTGTGAGTCCAGGAATGATTGGAAAGGGATTATTCCAATTGAGTGATGGGAATGAACCTTGCAAAGTGAGAGGGGCTGGTGGCCATGTTATGAACTCACTTGGGCTGGTAAAGGGAATCCCGGTATTGATCACGGACAGGGAAATGCCTGTAGATCTGATAGTAGTCCCCCTTGAGAATCACGAAGTGATATTGGGTATGGACTGGCTTGGAAAGCATCGGGCCACTCTGAACTGTCACCGGGGAAGGGTGCAGTTTGATACAGGGTGTGGATGTCTGGTCTGGTTCCAAGGAATGTGTTCGACTCCTGGGTTGAAAGTGGTCTCAGCACTCCGTGCGGAAAGGATGCTGTTGGATGGTTGTGAGGCCTATTTGGCTACCATCACCACTAAGGAGTGCGTGGGGGGTGGTGACCCGGAGGGAATACCGCTGGTTAGGGAATTTGAGGATGTGTTCAGGTCACTACAGGGTGTTCCACCTGATAGGGCTGATCCATTCAAGATTGAACTGGAACCAGGGACGGCTCCTTTGTCCAAAAGTCCGTACCGCATGGCTCCAGCCGAGATGGTTGAGCTGAAGAAACAACTTGAGGAGTTGTTGGATAAGGGCTTTATACGCCCTAGTGTATCACCTTGGGGAGCACCAGTCCTCTTTGTGAAAAAGAAGGATGGAAGCTTTAGGTTGTGCATTGATTATAGAGGCTTGAACCGGGTCACTGTGAAGAACAAGTACCTGTTGCCTCGGATTGATGAGTTGTTGGATCAACTTAGGGGAGCCAAGTGGTTCTTCAAAGTGGACTTGGCATCTGGATATCATCAGATTCCGATTGAACCTACTGATATCCAGAAGACTGCATTCCAAACGCGGTATGGTCACTTTGAGTTTGTTGTGATGCCGTTCGGATTGACTAATGCACCGGCTGCTTTCATGAACATGATGAATGGGGTATTCCGAGAGTACTTGGACGATTTTGTGATCATCTTCATCGATGATATACTCGTGTATTCAAAGACCAAGGAAGATCATGAAAAGCATCTCCGGGCAGTGTTGGAACGCTTGAGGGAGCAGAAACTCTTTGCTAAATTGAGCAAGTGTAGTTTTTGGCAGAAGAGCATTGGGTTCCTTGGACACATAGTGTCGGATAAGGGCGTATCAGTTGATCCGGAAAAGATCAAATGTATACGTGAATGGCCTCAACCAAGGAATGCTACTGAGGTAAGAAGCTTCCTGGGGTTGGCTGGTTATTACCGGAAGTTTGTGAAAGGATTTTCGAGTGTGGCTCAACCCATGACACAACTAACCGGGAAGGATGTGAAGTTTGCATGGTCGGATCAGTGTGAGAAGAGTTTCTCCGCACTGAAGGACATGCTGACAAGTGCTCCGGTACTGGTACTACCTGAGGCTGATCAGCCTTATGTAGTGTACACGGATGCATCAATCTCAGGACTAGGATGTGTCCTTACACAGCAAGGGAAGGTAATAGCCTATGCATCTCGACAGTTGAGAAAGCATGAAGGGAATTATCCGACCCATGATCTGGAAATGGCAGATGTGGTCTTTGCTTTAAAGATATGGAGATCTTATCTTTATGGGGCAAAGGTGCAAATACTTACGGACCATAAGAGTCTAAAGTATATTTTTACTCAGCCTGAGTTGAATCTTAGGCAGAGGAGGTGGATGGAGTTTGTTGCAGATTATGATCTGGACATAACTTACTATCCGGGAAAGGCTAACCTGGTGGCTGATGCATTGAGCCGGAGACGGGCTGATGTATCCGCAGAAAGGGAGGCTGATGACTTGGAAGGAATGGTAAGGTCACTGCACCTGGATACCCTCACGGGTCAGGAAGAACCTTTGGGATTGGAGGCAGTGAACCAGGCCGATCTCCTTACCAGGATCCGTCAAGCACAAGGCTTGGACGAGAACCTTAAAAAGGTTGCTGCCAATGACAAGACCGAGTACCAAACTGCAAGCAATGGTACCATCCTGGTCAATGGTAGGATCAGCGTTCCTAATGATAAGGGACTGAAGGAAGAGATTATGAGGCAAGCTCATAAGTCTAAATTTTCAATCCATCCCAGATTGAATAAGATGTATAGAGATTTGAAGAGGTATTACCATTGGGTGAGGATGAAAACTGATGTGGCCGAGTGGGTGGCAAAGTGTCCTACTTGTCAACTCATCAAGGCTGAACATCAAGTTCCCAGTGGGTTACTTCAGAATCTACCTATACCGGAGTGGAAGTGGGATCACATCACAATGGACTTTGTGACCGGGTTCCCCACCACTCGGAACAAAAAGGATGCAGTATGGGTCGTAGTGGACCGTCTGACTAAGTCAGCACACTTCCTCCCCATACGGAAAGGGTATGGTGTAGATGAGATAGTAAGGATCTACTTGCAAGTGGATGGACAGTCTGAAAGGACGATCCAGACCTTGGAGGATATGCTAAGGGCATGTGTCTTAGATTGGGGTGAATATTGGGAAAGACACTTACCTTTAGTTGAATTTGCGTACAATAACAGTTTCCATACAAGTATTGGTATGTCACCATATGAGGCTTTGTATGGAAGACCTTTCAGGACACCTCTATGCTGGACCCAAGTGGGGGAGCGTAGCATGTTGGGTCCTGAGATTGTAGAGGAAACCACAGAGAAAATACGTATGGTTAAGGACCATATGAAGGCAGCACAAGATCGCCAAAAGAGCTATGCTGACAAGCGTAGAAAACACTTGGAGTTTGAGGTTGGGGATCTTGTGTACCTTAAGATGATTACATTCAAGGGACGGACCAGAATTTCTGAGAGAAAGAAATTAGGTCCGAGGTACTTGGGTCCGTTTAAGATCATTGAACGAGTGGGAACAGTGGCATACAAGTTGGATTTGCCATCCAAGATGGATGCTTTCCACAACGTATTCCATGTGTCACAACTCAGGAAATGCTTAACGGAGCAAGAAGTGGTATTGCCTGAGATTCCTGATGATCTTGGTACGAACCTAACCTTAGAGACGAGACCGGTTCGGATCGTGGATCGATCAGAGAAGGCAATGAGAAAGAAAATCGTTCCCATGATAAAGGTGGTATGGGAATACAATGGTAAAGACCTTATCACTTGGGAAACGGAGGCAAGGATGAAAGCTGAGTATCCGGAGTGGTACAACAAGTTTTATCATGATGAGATCCCTAACTTGGATTCGGGGACGAATCCTTTATTGGTGGGGGAGACTTGTCATGTCCCCGATCCTCGATAGGACCGCGGGACGGACCATGGTACATGGAGATGCACCAAGGCAGGTCGTTAAACCTGAAATCAGGTGTATCATGGTCCAAAGGGATGGTTAAGTGGGTCGTGGTACGAGTACTTGATCATCGGCAGAAGGAAGGCGGTAAAGGAAAGCTGGACGAGTGAACCGGAAGCTTAAAGTGGTCCGGGTCGAGCTCATCCAGCTGGATCACGGGTGTAGTTAGCTCACCTGAGGTTTGTCCAGCTCACCGGAGCTGAAGGGATAGCTGGGTCAGCTGGGGCAGCTAGGGGGAAGCTCATCTCACCTCGGCGGAGTGTTCGGGTCCGGACCAGTCTGGTCGAGCTGGACGGTTACCCGGACTGGTCCGACGGTCCGTACATATGTGAAATATGTGACGATGGGACCAATGTCTTGCCTATTGATCTGGGACGTCCTATAAGGGAAGGGGAGGTTCCCTCCGCGCCTAGGAACTGTCCCAAAGGGACAGTTAGTCGGATACACGCGAAACGGTGCCAAAGGCAACCGTTCGGTCCGATCTCTCTCATCTCGTACCGGTTCGCCTAAATGGAAGTTGGCAATCGAGACCTCTATAAATAGAGAGTCTCTGACTTTGAGAAAGGGATCGGAATACTCAGGCGAAGCCCTGGTAAAATCCTAACAGAGATAAATAGAGAGAAAGAGAGAGACGGTCCGTGAGAAGGGTTATCCGACCAAAGGGCTACCGGAGCAAGACTACTCGGTGGCAAGACATGGAGACGCGTCAGAGGGATCACGAGAAGGATAAGGAGAAGGAGAAGACTCCGGCTCCTGAAGAACGAACGCCTAAGGTCAGTGATGCTATCCATGGTTCATTGTCCTTCACCGCGGTTAAGTCCGGACTGGTGTGAGGGGACGATTGTGTTGGAAGCATCCTTTCTGTCTTGTCTTTATAATTATCTCTTCTCATCTTCATTCTGATCGAGCCTAAGGGCTCGGACCCGTAATGGCAAACCTCGGCCTTGGCCGGTTTGGAGAAGATCCTCCACGGTCGTGGTTTGAGAGGTAACATCGGATCTCATAGTTCCCGATAGACTTGAGGGGATCTGATGATTGATTCTTCTTAGTGGTTATATATCATGAATTATCATGTGTAGAATTGGGATTGAATGTATTGATTTAGAGGGATTGGGTCGTGGCCGGTTTAGTGAATCAGGGTCGAGATCATGATGATCGAGACCGGTTCTGTGGAATCCGATTCAGCCAATCTCTTAGTTGAGAATTATCATGAGTTTACATGAATTGTATTGTATTTTTCCATGTATATTTGAGATGACCATTTTCTGGTCTGACACGGTTTGATAGCCTAGGATAGGATCCATCCATGCAATTGATTGGCTTTGTTGTTGATAAATCTAATCAAGTGTTTGTGTGTGTTTTTTGATGGATCCAGATAGCAAAGGTGATCGTGGGAAAGCCAATGAACCGTGAGGAACCTAGCCGCGGATGGGATGTGTGTGTGGAAGACAAGTCTTTTGTAGCATTGGATTTATGTAGCCTATTGTGCAACCTTAGTGATTATGACTTAGCCTAGTGTGCAATGAATGATGAACGAATGAATGATTGTATGACTACATTGTTTATATATATATAAGAAAAACGTTTGCTTTATTCCGCTGTGTATTGATCATGTTGATTGAATGAACCTCAAAACAATGTAAAACACTTAGAAAAATAAGAAGAAAGAAAACATAACACTTAAGAATTTAATAGGGTAAGCCGCGGTCTGGTTGGAATGGGGATTCCAGGATCGGGTCTTACAGTACTGACTGAACCATCAGCTATCAAGAAGGAAGCGGTGGACTACTTTGAGAATTTCTTTCAAGTGGAATCCTCACGAAGTGCACATGTCTCGATCGAGGCTCTGCAGTCTGTCATGGGTTTTCGTTGCTCACCTGAAAACATGACTCTACTGATCTCTCCTATCACCCCTCAAGAAATCCTTCAAGCGCTTAAGGCTCTCCGTAATGGTAAAGTTCCAGGACCAGATGGATGCTCGAAAGAATTCTTTATAGCAGCATGGCCAGTTGTTGGTAAGGAGTTCATAGTGGCGATTTAATCCTTCTTTCTGTTTGGGTTTCTTCCAACTGGAGTTAACTCTATTATCTTGGCCTTGATCCCTAAAATGACTCCAGCTCAAACCATGAAAGACTACAGGCCAATCTCCTGTTGCAACCTTCTTTACAAGGTAATCCCTAAGATACTTGCAGCTTAACTTAAGGCAATTCGACCCGCAGCCAATGAGCCTAATCAGAGTGCATTTGTGCAAGGGAGGCTGTTGCTTGAAAATGTGTTGCTGGCAACTGAGTTAGTAATTAAAGGCTATCATCACCAACCTGGTATCTCAGACCGGTCTATGCTAAAGCTGGATAACTCTAAAGCTTTCGACATGGTTAAATGAAGCTTTATCACTTCAGTTCTTTAGGCAATGGTGTTGCCTAGTCAGTTCATCCGGTGAATTTATATCTGCATCTCCACAGCTTCTTTCTGTGTTGCCATCAGTGGAGAGCTTGAAGGTTTATTCACGAGTGCTCGCAGAATAAGGCAGGGGTGTTATACTCTCTCCATATATGTATGTTATTGTGAGCAATGCCCTCTCATGTATGCTAAATCAAGCCGCAGTAGATGGTCAGTTTGGTTATCACCTGCAGTGCCAGCAGGTTTAACTCACTCATCTCAGTTTTACCGACGACATTCTTATCTTTACTGATGGAAGTGTAAGGTCTCTTGAAGGGGTTATGCATGTCATGAACCAATTCTATGGGATATCTTATCTACATATTAATACTTCCAAGTCGTCCATATTTGCTGCGGGAATGAACCAACATCTCTTGACTCAAGTGGCTAAGATTTGGGGATTTGTAACAGGAGCTTTACCTATTCGGTATCTAGGCATGCCTCTCACGACAAAATCTTGGACTAATCTGGAATATGAACCCCCTCATCGATCAGATCCGCAACAAGCTCCTCTCATGGACCCATCAAACTCTATCTTTCACTCGCCGGCTTCAATTAATCAAATCGGCACTATTAAATTTTTGAAGCTCAACATTCATCCTGCCCAGTGTTGTTTGGATACTATTGCGAGTATGTGCAACGCCTTCTTATGGTCTGGCTCGCCAACCATTACACATAAGGCTAAGGCTGCGTGGAAGGACCTATGTTGCCCCAAGGAAGAAGGTGGCTTATGCCTTCGGCATCTCAATGACACCTCTCGGGTCTTTGCTCTACGCCTCATTTGGCAGCTATTTTCTTTATCAGGTTCTCTATGGGTAGCCTGGACCCGTGAGTACTTGCTCAGGAACAGCTCTTATTGAGATGCTAACGAAAACAAGGGTTCCTTGATCTGACGGAGGCTACTAAAATAAGACCCATTGCTTATGAGTGTATTCGGTACGAGGTAAAAATATGGTGAATATATATTCTTTTGGTTTGATAACTGGCTGAAGATGGGGAGTTTGTTGAGTATCACGGGGGAACTTGGGATCAATTATATAGGAGTGGACAGGTCTGCTACTTTAGCTGAAGCGAGTGAAAATGGGGTATGTAACCTTTGGAGGTGTGGACAGAGGTGTTATCCTCAGCTGTGTGAAACTATAAATGAGGCATGTCTTCCTGATGTCAACGCAGGGACTGATTGTGTTCTGTGGCGGCATGATCATGATAAGTTCAAGCCAACCTTCTCGGCTGCAAAACCTTGGAACTACATCCGGATTGCAACGAGCAAAGTATCATGGTATCGTATGGTTTGGTTTCCTCAGGCCATCCCAAGACAGCCATTCATAGTCTGGCTCGCATTTTAAAAAAAAAGGCTATCTACTGGAGTAAGAATGAGGGATTGGGGAATAGTTCAGGGTTGTGTCTACTGCGGTGAAAAGAATGAGGACAAAGATCATCTATTTTTTTTTCATGTCCTTATACCTTTACAGTTTGAATGAACATTGCAGCATAGCTGCGTGGTGCAAGGATCACACCAGACTAGGAAGACACTGTTACCTCTCTACTGGTACCGGCGGGTCGAAATCAACTGGGCACAGTTCTGCTCCGACTAGTGTTTCAGACCTCCATTTATTTGCTATGGAGGGAAAGGAATGCATGCAGACATGGTGGAGTATGTGCTTCAGTGGACATGACAACCCGAGCAATTGGGAAATTGGTGAAGAATCGCATAAGCTCCACTTAGGTACCGGGGAAGTCCCAAGCTGGAAGGTCTAATGAGTAGATGGTTTGCAGTATTTACTTCTTAGAACATCATAATTTTTTCATTCTTTACACTATAGCGTAAAATCCTCCTCATTGTAAATTTTCAAACATTTTGATTAATAAATTTGAAATTTCATCCCAAAAAAATTACTTAATTTATTAATCTGTGTTTTGCCTATGGTCGATCCAATAACTTGGTGATCCAAAAAGTTACCCGTTTCAATATTTGCGTCGAATTTAAAAATATTTTTGGTGCTTAATCACATTAAGCACATAGTTTAATTTCTCATTTAAGCCATTTAACATGTATGTTACCAATGTTTTATCTGCGACAGATGCTTCGAGATTGGTTAGGAGGTCTGCGACGAATTTGATTTTCTTACAATAATCATGGGTGGGCCTCTTTATTGTTTCAGAATTGGTCCTCAATCCAAGATCACATCCATCATGAGCTGCTACACCTTTCTTGAAAGCTGACTTGAATAGCGGCTGGGTGAGGGTACCATAACTTGATCATCGCTTGGCGCTTATGCCAAGCAGCGTCATCATCACCGGTCGGAGTTGAGCTTCAGCCAACAAGGCCGAGAATGTCGAAGGTGAGGTGGTGAATCAGAAAAAACTCCATCCACACATTGTAGTAGCATCCACTGAGGTATAAGACAAGCTGAATGTGAGGTTTTATGTTTGTGACTTCGTAAGCTCTCATGACCATGGTGTTTTGAGCAGCCATCGATGGGGTAGAAGAGTAGAGGAAGAAACACGAAGTAGAAAATGTTCAAAGGATATGCTCTAATACCATAAAAAGTTTGTATATTCTTAACGTACAAGAAAATCCTATATATTTTGGCTAATTACATGACTTGATGAGATTCTCAAAAATAGGATAAAATAAATGAAACACAAGTATATACGATAAGACTAAATCAAACAAGAATATTATCATATTGTTTTAGAGACAATATAGAGGAGTTCTTCTTAGCGATAATGAGAAGCGCCAAATGCTAGTGAAGCTAGGATATGAATAGATAGAGAAGACGAGAGCAATAAAGAAGAACAAGCGAAAACTTAAGATTTTTTTTTACAATTGTTAGGGAAATAAGCGGATTCGGTGCAGCGGAATACAACGGTCGTGCTTCCCATGATCTTGCGTGAATATGTGAGGAGAATACTTCGATAATGGCAGACTATACTATAAGCAATAACCAGACTATATAGTATAGTCAATTCTTCCGATATGGCAGACTATACTATAATAATCAACATGAATATATAGTATAGGCAATAGCTAAACGAGACAAGCACTTTTTACGTGAAAACCTCCTCGATGTGAGAAAGAAAAACCATAAGACTGTAGTCCACTCAACAATCCACTATATACATGTATGTGAGTACAACCACGTCCTCCTTGTTCAACAACTGAACAGAACAGAGACACTAGCTTCAAAGAGCTATCTCTAACACAAGAACAACAACAACAAGAGAGCAACACAAAGCTTCAAAACCGGCAGCAGCCAAACGACCTCAGCTCACAAAGATTCCGTTAACCAGAGACTAATCCCACCGTACAAATCCAAGATGAAAAACTCAAAAACACCTCTGCTAAATATCAGTTCAATCAGAGAAGAACCCACCGTCGGATTTACCAAACACTCAAGACAGTACTACTGAAGAACTGTGACGACCAGCTTCACTAAAACCAAGACAGCAGAAGATCCAACCGTTAGAATCCATATCCCTTCGGTGAGCCTTTAACCCACTGACTGAAAAAGCTTCTCACAAAATATCATCCCGATCGAAAATCGTTTGACCCTCTAAACCTGCCTTGACAAACCCAGACAAAAATATATTTCTTTTTCATTTTCTCTCTTTTGTTTCAAGAGTCTTTTTCAATACTCTTTTTTCTTGTGGCAACCTCTAATCACAAATTTGGTTAAGAGACTTTATATATGTTTCTTACTAACTCTAATAACTTTCAAGACCCAATACTAATTTCATAGATTAATATCAGTGGCTCAACTCCAAGTTTGGTTATCACCAACCAAACCCAATAAATTTCATCCGTCTAAAAGAAACTCACCAACAATCACATATCATTGTTTGAATAAAAAGAAGCTCTTTTATTAGATTTAGAATACCAACCTATTTCTTTTATTTATGTTTTACCTTCGAAAATTTATTGTTTAATCTTAGTGGATGTTTAGAATGCTAGACTTATATGACTGAAACTTGTGTTACCAATTAAATAAAGAACAGAAAAACAAAACAAAAATGGTCTAATAAAAAAAAAATTGTGGCCTAGGAAAAGTGCATCTTTGGTATTACCACGTGGCCCTTTTTGTTTGTGTATGAGAATGTCTGACACACCAGTTTGGGCATGCTTCAGATGGTTCGAACCAGAGGTGGGGTGGGAAATGGAGAACTCGAAATTGGAATCGTGGTCGTGAAATGATAAAAGTCTAGTGGTTATATGAAATCACACTGATTAATGACGAGTACTTTGACTACTTTTCTCCAAAACATTATAACACTGTAGGGCACACAGTGTCGATTAATTGGTCATTGGGTTGGGTCACTTCTTAGTGTAGAGTATATGCCTAATAAGGCTATATGTGTAATTATGTAATGGCTAGGTTAATCATGTATTAGTATAAATACTGTAAGTACGTTATCTAATGAAGTATTCAGCCCACATTACTATATGGTATCAGAGCAAATACCTAGGGATCTGAAATTTTAAGCCGCCATTCTTTTCTTTTTCAAAAAGTTCTTCTTCTTCTCCAATCTCCATTCTTCTCCAACCTTCATGTCGACATCACCGGCTTCCTCCACTGAAACCATCGTGGTTTCTGCAACTAAAACCCTGCTCAACCTTAACATGACAAACGTCACGAAGCTTACGTCTTCCAACTTTCTGATGTGGTCTCGGCAAGTCCTTGCGTTGCTTGATGGCTATGACCTTACTGGTCATGTCGACGGCACTGTCATCATACCACCAGAAACAATCAACACCGATGGTGTTCTCACAGCTAATCCGGCGTATACGATCTGAAAACGTCAGGATCGGCTCATTTATAGCTCCTTACTTGGTGCTATCACAGTATCGATTCAGCCGATACTCTCCACCACCACCACTTCGGCTCAGATTTGGGAAACTCTAATGGCTACGTACGCGAAGCCAAGCAGAGGTCACTTCCAACAACTCCGGGAGCAGATCAAACACTGGGAGAAGGGCACTAAGACCATCGATGAGTACGTTCAGGGTTTTACTACCCGATTTGATCAAGTTGCTTTGCTTGGAAAGCCATACGATCTAGAGGATCAGATTGAGAAGATTTTGGAGGGCTTACCAGAGGAATACAAGCAACTTGTGGATCAAATCGAAAGTCGCGACTCCACTCCCACCGTCGCGGAACTACACGAGAAGCTTCTGAACTACGAAGCTAAGCTCCAGAGCAAAAGCTCCACGATCATACCGATCACAGCTAATGCTGTAACGCACCGTCCTACCTCTGGCTCGAGAAACCATCGCAACAACTACAACAATGGCAGCCGCAACAGTGGCAACCGCAACAATGGCTACCGTAACAACAGCAACCAGTCGTGGCAACAAAACAACAACAGCTATCCTCGCTCCGATCAGCCGACTCGTGGCTATTAAGGTCGTTGCCAACTTTGTGGTGTCCATGGCCACAGTGCACGTCATTGCTCCCAGCTCAAGAGTTCAAACACGCCATTCAACTCTGCTCCGCACAACACCTCTCCTCAGCCTAACAACTGGCAGCCGCGAGCTAACTACGTTGCGACCCAATCTTACAATCCGAACAATTGGATTTTGGACAGTGGCGCCACCCACCATCTCACCACTGACCTGAGCAATTTGGCGCTGCATCAGCCATACACTGGAGGTGAAGGGGTTACCATAGCAGACGGCACGGCACTCCCCATCTCGCATACTGGTTGTACTTACCTTAAAACTCCCTCTAGCTCCTTTACCTTGAATGATGTCTTATACGTTCCCAATTTACATAAGAATCTTATCTATGTTTACCGCTTATGTACTGTTGAATTCTTTCCTGCACACTTTCAGGTGAAGGATCTCAGCACGGGGGACAGATTACTCCAAGGCAGAACTAGAGATGAGTTGTACGAGTGGCCGGTGACCGATCAAAATGTTATTTCTCTCTTTGCTTCACCAACACCAAAAACAACCTTTTCTTCTTGGCATTCCCGTTTGGGCCATCCTTCTTTACCTCTTTTGCAAACTCTTGTTTCTAAGTTTTCATTACCTTTGTCTTCTTCAGAAAAACAAACCCCATGTTCTCATTGTTTTATTAATAAAAGTCACAAGCTTCCTTTTTATACAAACTCTATCACTTCTACACAGCCACTCCAATATATTTATTCAGATGTTTGGAGCTCTCCTATCATCTCCATCGATCAGTACAAGTACTACTTGGTATTGGTAGATCATTATACCCGCTATACATGGTGTTATCCGCTGAAGCAAAAGTCACAAGTCAAAGAGACATTCATCGCCTTCAAAGCCTTGGTTGAGGTCCACTTCGCAAGAAAAATACGAAACCTGTTCTCCGACAATGGTGGCGAGTTCTTGGCTCTCCGGAGCTTTCTTGCTGAACACGGCATTTCCCATTTCACTTCTCCTCCACATACACCAGAACACAATGGGATTGTTGAACGCAAGCATCGTCATATCGTGGAGACGGGCTTAATGCTTCTGCATCAATCATCTCTACCGACCTCATATTGGACCTATGCCTTTGCTACTGCGGTATATCTCATCAACCGTCTTCCTTCTCAAGTCACATATGCGGTCTCACCATACGAAAAACGTTTTGGAAGATCACCAAACTACTTAAAGTTGCGAGTATTCGGGTGTCTTTGCTTCCCCTGGCTCAGGCCGTATACCAAACACAAGCTCGAAAGTCGCTCTCTGCCATGTATCTTCATGGGCTACTCACTGACCCAGAGCGCGTACCTATGCTTGCACCGTCCGACTGGACGTCTTTATGTCTCGAGACATGTTCAGTTCGTGGAGAACCAGTTTCCTTACACCGCCGCGGTTCCTTCTCCTCCTCCCGCTGCAGAATCATCTCATCCGTCTTTCTCACCACACACTTCAGTTCCTCTCCAGCCTCCACTCGTACAACCCAACTCTATGCCTCCCCCGAGCGGAGATTCTCACCTGCAAAGCACATCATCTTCGTTGCCTACTGATTCTGTCCCGGCAGAGTCTACCAACGAGCATGGTGCGGGAGTTAGTTCAACAGCTAAATCACCAAGTACTTCTCAGCGGTCTTCAGCAGGTAATTCTTCATCCTCTATACCACCTGTTCCGGAACCACAGCCACAAAACACTTCCCCCTCTACCTTACCGAACCCTGAACCTATCTCTGTTCCACCACCAAACCCAGAAACCACAAACGTTGTCCCTCCTACTCATCCCACAAATCATCATCCGATGCAAACCCGAGCCAAAAACCAAATAACTAAACCCACTAAAAAGCTTACCCTCTTAGCCACCAGTACTCCCTTAAAACCAACAATCCCAACAACCTTGAACCAGGCTATGCGAGATGAGAACTGGAGGCGCTCAATGAGTGCCGAGTATGATGCTCAAATAGCCAACCATACGTTTGAACTTGTTCCTCGTGAACGAGATCAACATGTTATTGATACGAGATGGGTTCACACTGTTAAATTTTTGCCTAGTGGTGGTGTTGACAGGTACAAATCTCGCTGGGTGGCTCGCGGATATACACAAGAGTATGGCATTGATTATGCGGAGACGTTTAGTCCAGTGGTCAAGTCCCTCACGATCCGTCTGGTTCTCCATCTTGCGGTCACACAATCTTGGCAAATAAAACAACTTGATGTTAACAACGCTTTTGTTCAAGGGACTTTGACTGACGAGGTATACGTCACGCAACCACCTGGCTTCGTGGATCCAGAACGTCCTCATCATGTGTGCCGTCTACGGAAAGCTCTCTATGGTCTCAAACAAGCCCCCAGAGCTTGGTACCAGGAGCTTAAGACCTTTCTCTGCCAAATGGGATGCATTAACTCTACTGCTGACACCTCTGTTTTCATCTACTTCGACGGCACCAACATCATCTATATTCTCGTCTACGTCGATGATATTATTGTTACCGGAAGTAGCTCTCAGCTCGTCTCTGCGTGCATTCATGTTCTCTCCCAGCGATTTTCTTTGAAGAAACCTACCGACTTAAGCTATTTTCTAGGCATCGAGGTCACACGAACACCAAATGGGCTTCACTTGATGCAACGGAAGTACATAATTGATCTTCTCGCCAAGGTCAATATGCAAGAAGCGCAACATGTCTCTACCCCTCTTGCGACCTTCCCGAAGCTCACACTTACTTCTGGTCATGCGTTAGACAACCCGAAAGAGTATCGAATGGTGATTGGCAGTCTCCAGTACTTGGCATTTACTAGACCAGACATCGCCTACAGTGTTAATCGCCTCTCTCAGTTTATGCATCGACCTACGGATGAACACTGGAAGGCAGCAAAACGGATTCTTCGATATCTCGCTGGCACACTGTCTCATGGGGTCTACATACGCACCCACTCTCCTCACACTTTGCATGCTTATTCTGACGCTGACTGGGCTGGGGACACTGACGACTATGTTTCTACAAATGCATACATCGTTTATATGGGGTCAACTCCTATAGCCTGGTCCTCGCGCAAACAAACTGGTGTCGCACGTTCATCCACTGAAGCGGAATATCGCTCCGTCGCGAACACTGCAGCTGAGCTACGTTGGGTTTGTTCTCTCCTTACTGAACTCAGAGTCACACTTGGAACCACCCCGACGATATATTGCGACAATGTGGGGGCAACATATCTAAGCGCGAACCCTGTTTTCCATTCACGAATGAAACACCTAGCCCTTGATTTTCATTTTGTTCGTGATAACGTCCAATCTGGTGCACTCCGTGTCTCACATGTCTCGACTCGAGACCAACTTGCCGATGCCCTTACGAAGCCATTACCACGAGCAAGGTTCAAGGAACGTATGGACAAGATTGGTGTGAGTAAACTCCCTCCATCTTGAGGGGGTGTGTAGAGTATATGCCTAATAAGGCTATATGTGTAATTATGTGATGGCTAGGTTAATCATGAATTAGTATAGATACTGTAAGTACGTTATCTAATGAAGTATTCAGCCCACATTACTATACTCAGTTGATAAATTGATAATGCGTATGAGCACATTTTTTTCTGTTATATTTAAATTTCGGTTTTCTATATGCCCTCGACGCACGCACACTAATTATAAACGTGAAATTAGTGTATCATTATTGGTTTAGAACTTCTAACAAAATAATACTAGAATTTGAATATAGTTTAATTTATTATTAAGGTTTAA
This sequence comes from Hirschfeldia incana, assembly GCA_026261945.1. Classification (NCBI taxonomy): domain Eukaryota; kingdom Viridiplantae; phylum Streptophyta; class Magnoliopsida; order Brassicales; family Brassicaceae; genus Hirschfeldia; species Hirschfeldia incana. The sequence goes on along the minus strand of JABCMI010000143.1, from coordinate 233,526 downwards.
TTTATAGACAAAAATAAACCAATTATAGAAAGCAAATTATTTTAAACTTTTACTGATAAATTCTCTTGACAAACCTACGAAGAATGCTCTTAGCTAAATATACAATCATCAGTTCAAACGGAAGTTAAAGAGAACAAAAATAAACTTCCGCATCTTATGCTCTTTCTGCAATGTTTTCTCAGTGGGAATATTGGAAGAAACATGTTTTTAAAAAGTTCAAAATCATCAGAACTTTCGCTAGAAATGAAAATAGAACGTGGTGGAAAATTGATTAGGCTGTAATAACTACAGAAATTATAATGTAAAATTTATTCGGTATGATTTATGAATATAATTGTATACAATGTAAGAAGAAGAACTATATGAAAAAATAAAAAGAGATATTCTTACAATTTAATAAATAGAAATATGGTTCCAAACCATTTTTGTTTTTTTTGGATTCTAGCTTTAAAACTAAACTAGATCTTGACCCGAAATTTAAAAAGGCGGATATATTTCATTTGAAAATTTTATTTTTGTAACAAATGTGTTTAAACATAAAATATATATCAAGTATGTTAATGATTTTTGTTAGGAATTGTTTTTTAGGTTTATGTTCGTTTTCATCTATACAAAATGTTAGTGTTGTGAAATAATTATTTTTATTGGAAACTACATTAAGAAATTAAACTTAAAATTATTTTCAGTAAAATTAATTTGTACATTTACTTGTAAAATGATACAAAAGTCTAAATGAGTTGTAATATTATTTAGATTAATAATGGCTATTGATATGATCCACTACATTCATAATCATGCTTTTAAATAGATACTGGAAAATATAATATATTTAAAAAGTCTAATATCCATTGTGAGAACTCCTACAAATCTAGATTTTGATCCGTGCTTAAAATTAGCGGGTATATTTTTTGTTGGAAAAGTTATTTTACGTAATAAAATTATGATTTTTGATATATTATATCTTTTAATTTTTTATGAAATTTATCTTAAATTTAGTTATATAACTTATTTCTGTTATTTTAAATATGACTAAAGTTTTTAAGACTTTAAATAATTATAACCCGTAATATGATTTTATTTATTTAACCATAAGTTAAACTTATTTTACACTGATTTATTTTCCGGGTTTCAACAAAATATTTGATATCTTCAACATTCTCTGTATTGAAAAATTCATTGTGTGTTTCAAAAAAAAATCTATAATTTTATTAAATTCAGTTTATGTGATTTAGTTTTTATTTTAAATAAAACTGTTTTTAAGAAGTTGGGATAATTTAGACTCGTATTATGATTTTGTTGATTTAATCTTTTTTATTTCAACTTGATTTTATTTTTAGGTTTCATTTAATAAATATTTTCAAATAATTAGTAACATGAAAGAATTTTTGGAAAAATATGATGCAAATATTTAGAAAACTAAATTTTCAAAAAAGCTAAGAACTGAATTATATTAAATTCTTTAATGTAATTGCAAAATAATGACTTTTGATTGGTTGCAATTATACTACTGGCAAAAAGATTCAAACAATTTTTGTAATTAATTTAAAAAGTCAGAGGCATGTTCATAAGAAGTATTATGCTTTAATAGTATAGAATCAAAAATTTCAAAAATTTAAAATAGCATGTCGCTGCATTGAAATCATAAAATAACATTTATTTCGAAATTTTTTTCTCTACAACGACAATTAATCTGAAATGAGGGAGTATGTATTTGCTACTAATAAGAAAATTTTGGAGATCAATTAAAGAAGAAAAATACTTCGGTTCACCCCCTAGGGTGAACATGTAGGTTCAACAATCAATAAGATTTAGTTATTTTAGATTTAATATCTTTTAAAAAAGAAACCAAATGATATGAATTTTATGAAATAATATTATGTTTTAAAATCAATAAAAATAATAGTAATTACATTTTTTTAATATTGATAAATCTGACATATAATTACTAAACTCTAAACTCTAAACCCTAAATTCTAAACACTAAACACTAAACCTTCTGATAAATCATAAACCCTTGAGAAAATTCAAACTATAAGCCGTTAATTTTAAACTCTAAACAAAACTCCTTAATCCTAAACCCTAAACCCTAAATACTAAACCATAGGCCCTAATATCTAAACACTAAACCCTAAACTTTTAATTCTAAAATGGTTTATGGTTAAAAATTAAGGATTTAGAGTTTAGGATTTGTCTAGGAATTAAGGGTTTAGTATTTAGAATTTAGGGTTTAGGGTTTAGTATTATGGCTTAGGATTAAAGATTTAGGGTTTAGGGATTTTGTTTAGGGTATAGGATTAACAGTTTAGAGTTTAAGATTTTTCCAAGAGTTTAGGATTTACCTAAGAGTTTAGGATTTAGAATTTAGTGTTTAGAATTTAGTAATTTGATGTTGGGTTTATCAATATTACAAAAATTTGGTAATCACTAATATTGTTTATTTATTTTAAAAACATAATATTATTTTTCAAAATTGTTATTATTTGGTTTTATTTTTTAGAAGATATTAAATCTAAATAACTAAATCATATTGGTTGGTGAATCTAAGGATGAACCTATGTATTTCTCGTCAAAGAACTGTGCAAATAAAATGCCTACTTATCTATCATTGGACAAATTTGATCGACAAGGTTCTCTATGCGAAACTGAATTCACCTGCTCGTATTTGCTTGTCTCAGAAATTATAACCTCAACGGATCACATTATAATAATTGCAAATACAACATGAAAGTTATATCTTGTTTAATTAAACTTTATGCCTCTGGACTAACAAGATATTGTAAAGAAAAAAATGGTTGTTATCAACCTTAACAATACACCATCACATAATCAAATATCTGAATAAAAGTGATATATTGAAAACTACACGAACTGTATGAATCACATGATAATATCTATGAAATAGTATGTGTTATGTCGTTAATACCATAAATATAACTCTGATACCAGATATATGTGTCGGATATGGAATTTGACATTGATAAATGGAATTAACATATACCCAAATGATCAAAAGTAAAACGAACTCACACAGGTTGATCATTCAAAATGCAATGTTGTACATCAAAGAACATGACTAAAAATGCTAAAACATGTTAAACCATGTTAAGCATCATAAGAAATTACTAGGTTACAAGTCTAATACACTTTATGGCTATCAAAATTATCTTAATGGTGTTAATAACATAACTAATATTTAAGCGGATAATATCATATAATTCATATAGTTTTTAATATATTATTTTATCTAAATATGTGGTCATATGATTATATTAGGGCCGGGCAAAAAACCAGGATTCGAAGAACCGAACCGAACTCAATCCAAAAAATTAGTATCAAATACGAGCTGAAATTGATTAAATATCCGAATTGGTTCAAATTTTTGGTATTTAAAGAACCAAAACCGAACCCAACCCAAACCAAAGTATTTCGGGTACCTGAATATATCCAAAACAGATTTATATACCTATATATATTAATTATTTTTAGATTTAATATATATTAAAGACATTCAGAATATATAAAATATTTTTTAGTTGTCAAAAATACTTAAAAATATATACAAATAGTCAAAAGTATAATCAAAATACCAATAATATTTAAAATATTTATTGATTCTCAATCCAAATTTTCAAACAAAACCAATTTATATGTTAATTTTAGGTATTTTGACCTATGTTATTAAAATTTATATGTAATATGTATTTTGTTTATAGATTTTGAGAAATTTAAATTATTTAATGAATTTTAAATTTTTTTAAATTATTTAAAATTATTTAAATGGGTTATCCGAACCCGAACCGAACTCATAAATATCTGAACCGAACCCGAACCAAAATTTAGAAATATTCCAAAAACCCGAATGCACTCGAGTCGAACTCGAATGAGTATCCGAACGCCCACCACTAGACTATATATTGTTCACTTAGCTAGCGATTATTTTTCGTATTGTAAACCTCCAAAATTTTACTTTCCTCTATACAATTATATGAGAATATATATGAACTATGAGCCATAATTTAGAAATAAAAAATAAAATACTATGGTAACGAATGGAGACTCGATGCCGGTGCGTATTTTGAAGCTTTTTCTTGACATACAACACCGATCACAAAATATAGTAAAGAATTTGCGGTATTTAAGAAATCTTCTCGCGGGTTTCAAGTATTCTAAACTAGTTCAGAAAATCACTAACCCAGCTGAGAATGTCCCTCCTTACTATGTACTATAATACTGATCTTCAAACACTTAAAAGACTGGTTTGATTAATTAACAGTAGAAATTGTTTTCCTTATTGGACCCTATTCTTGTCTTTTTTTTTTGTCAATCCCTACTCTTGTCTAGTGTATTGTATTTAACACTTTATTTAATTTACATAAATTTGATTTTTTTTTTATATTTAAAATGAATTTTATTAGCTAAAGTTATATGAATAATTAAAAATTTTCTTAATTTGAATTTGATTAATTAAATAAAGTAAAGAAAATAGCATAACATTATCACTAAACAAAAAAATATTATTTTTAGCTGTATTAATATATTTAACATATACCATTTTTTATTTAAAAACTATATTACTTTTTCTATCAAAGTTGCACTTACCCCTTATAAAATATGAACCGCAGTTAAATGTTCTTACACTGTAATTTCACATTGTTATATTACAAAAAATGCCACTACTATTCCGACCCTATATCTCTTGCAAAAGTTGGTTGATGTGGGGAAGTAGGTCATATAATACCAGACTGTTTCCGGCAGAGATTTTGTGTCGACGAATTCACCCCCGACATTGATGTGAATGAGTTAAAGTTTTGGTCTTCTTTTGTCGCCGATGAATTCAACTTCAAAGGGTTTATCAGTTATTTTGTTATCATAACTAAAAACAATTACATTCGACTTTTTAAAAGAAAGACTATTGCGGATGCATTATTTGTTTTGTGAATTCCTGTAAAGAAATGAAATTGTGGGGGCACTGGTACACGATTATCACTTTTAACTTTTACGTAATTTTTCAAAAATCACAACTAATTTCTTTTTTTTTTAAAGGATATCACAACTAAAAATATGTAAAAGAAGTGTCGCTTTTGATGAATTTATGAGAGCTTATGTAGACTTTAATTAAAACATAACTGTGATATCCTTAATTCGTTTTTGGATTAAGAAGGAAAAAAAGCTTTTTTTCCGATAGAGGTAGTGTATATATTTTTTGGAAATTTTGCATTTTGTCATATCTATTTTATCGCTATTTGAAACCAACATACGTCGTTTATCTTATTTATCTTCTTTTGTTGCTTGAGAGGAGCTCACGTGTATGAGTGTGATATATTTTTAGCGCATTTTCACAAAGCCGGTTCTGGACAATGTTTTATGAAACATTTGCAATAGATCTTTAATTTTTTTTTAAAAAGTTACATAGACATAAACTCCCAATATATATATATATATATATATATTATATGCTTCCAAATCGGCAAAAAAAAATTTTATAAGACATTGTTATAGGTCTCCAAAATCTCAGAACCGGCTCCGATTTTCAGTTGAATTAGAATAGAAAAAAACAAATTTAAACTATGCGGTGGTCGAATGATACGACGGATTCGAAAAGGTGTGAAGCGTTCCGCGCTCGAAATATACCTCTAGATTACTTAATTATCTGTGTGGCTAAGCATCATAGATATCTAGTTTTCATGTAGAATAACCGGGTTTGTCTGTGGCCGGCCGGTAGACAGACCTTCTAGAGATTAGTATCATTCCGTAAAAAACAAATCGACTAAGTATGCGGAAAACAACATACAAAGGCCACAGATATAAGACCTATTCATTTTGTATTTGAAATACATAGACATTTGTAAAAAGCAAACTCAAGTGGCAATATTTATTATTAAACGAAAGGAGCACAAGCATGCATGAGAAACCATGACATATAGTAAGATATATAAAGATATAGCTAATCGGTCGTACTTAGATATCTCGCAGATGACTTGGATCATCTCAACCTCCGGCAATTTAGTTTTTAAACCGGTGAATCCGCGTCGTTATCCTCCGGGGATACCAGCTCTGAGAAAGAGACATACATAACGACAAAGAACCAAACAAGCCAGAGAGGAACAACGATGAGAGTGAAGCTTCGCGAAATAAGAGAGATGAGCATGAGAGCTGCGAGGGCTCCAAAGAGATGACTGACGTGTCCAACGAAGTTACGGATAGTAGGTTTGTTCCGAAGCTTGACTTCACAGACACGGAGCACGGTTGCGATAAGAGTGAAGACCCAGAAACACAGTATCGTGGCTCCACGGTATGCATCATTGGTTGATGATTCGTCTGTGGCCACCTGAAGTAATCCCATAGCTCCTCCGTTTATAAAGATGATAAGCTTATGTACGGTGGAGGAGTAGGCAATGCGCTCCTCCTCAACCATGATACCATTACCGGAACTCTGTTGATGTGAAATATGAACGGAAGACGCCATGGCTAGTCGTTGGGGTTTTTATTTCCGTTGACCAAAAATGAAAACAAAGACGTTAAGATTTTTCGTCCTAGTCTCCTCCACCCTTAGGTATGTTTATAGAAGCCTCGAATTAGGGTTACTGAGACAGTGCTGTCCACGTGGATATAAATACATTTAAATTATACGTCATGAGAGTAACTAGTGAAATCTCCTGAAATGATTTCATTAATAGTGAATAAACATATGTGTTTGTTTTGATATAATTAGATCTCATGAGTTTGTACAAAGTTCAGTTATTTTTGCTACTTATATATTTTCTTTGAAAAACTGATTATATATTTACTCCTAAAAAACCTGACTGATCTCTTATAAATTCTGTTGACAAAAAAAAAAGAAAAGATATAAATAAATTATGCTGACCCCATTCAGAAAGAATATTGACTCATGTCAAACTTGTATTTAAATCTAGACCAATTATTATTGGGTTCACCATAGGGAGTTAATCTATAGATTCACCGATCAATAATATTTTGTTATTTTATATTTAATATTTTTTTTTAAAAAAGGAAACAAATATTATCAAATAATATTATGTTTTTAAAGCTAACAAAATAAAAATAAATATAGTAGTTGCAAAAAAATATTTTAAAAACAATATTTTTAATACCATCAGCAAAACATTAAACCTTAAATCTTAAACTCTAAACTCTTGGATAAATCCTAAATCCCTTGATAAATCATAAATCCTACGGTTTAGAAAACATTTCAGTGTATTCAATCGAGAGTTTTAGGTGATTTGATTTAAAATAAGAAATCCACTGTTATTCAAACATGAATTTCAAGAATTCATTTAAAATCTACTGTTATTTAACTTAACATTTCATAAAGTACTATAAAATCCACTGTTATTGAAAATATTTTAAATTGTGGAGTTTTAAAGTTTTCAGGTGATTGTAGAGTGTTTGGGTGGAATTTTTTAGTTAAAAAAATCAAAACCCAAATCCCATGGCTTTAGGTGATATTCTAGAGTAGTTTAATAAAAACCACTTAAATCTCTGCAACTTATTGAAATAATCTAAAACTCCATTAAAAATCAAATCACATCAAATGTTAAATTGAATACACCCACCTTAGGATTTATCCAAGGGTTTAAGATTTACTCAATGATTTAAGATTTAGGTTTTATGGTTTAGAGTAATTAATGTTTTGCTGAATGTATTAAAAATATACATTTTAATATAAAAAATTTAAGATTTATCAAATTGTTTAGCGCTACCCTAGTGTTGAGTTTAATGTTTTACTGATAGTATTAAAAATATTTTCAAAAATATATTTTTTGTAACTATTGTTTTTATTTATTTTTACTTAAGATTTATCCAAGGGTTTAAGATTTACTCAATGATTTAAGATTTAGGTTTTATGGTTTAGAGTAATTAATGTTTTGCTGAATGTATTAAAAATATACATTTTAATATAAAAAATTTAAGATTTATCAAATTGTTTAGCGCTACCCTAGTGTTGAGTTTAATGTTTTACTGATAGTATTAAAAATATTTTCAAAAATATATTTTTTGTAACTATTGTTTTTATTTATTTTTACTTAAAAAACATAATACAACTTGACAATATTTTATTTTCTTTTTTAAAAAATACTGAATATGAAATTATTTCATATTTAGTATTTAAAAAAAGAAACAAAATATTTTCAAGTTATATTATGTCAAGATACAGGTTCACCCCACCCCAAAAATAATTCATTTCAGGCTTATCGTGACTCCATAAATAAACCGATGAGGGTTTTTTTTTCAAATGGCAATAAATTAATATCATAATAAAAATATTTGCTAGATTTAAGATATTAAAAAAATATCAAGAGTTTGAATGTTTTCTACGTAATGAGGAAGTAATTATATTTCTAGATTCTGATTTAGTTTCAGTCTTTCAGATCCTTAATTTGGTATTTATCAGTTTAGTATTCAATTCTGTAAAACTAAAATGTTAAATTTTATTTTATTTTCCTCATAACCAAAATTCAAACCTTAAGAAAAACATAAGGAAGAAGACTGAATACAATATTTTCTCATTCAAAACCCAAAAATATTGTGCCAAAACTTAAATTAATTTATAGCCGAAATCCATGAAGCCAACAAATATGCCTAATCATTTAAAACTTAAAAATATCATTTAAAACTATATGCCAACAAATATAGTTGATATATATAATGATCAACTATAATTACAATCACGCTATGTAACAATTATTTTCTTAAAAACTAATATATGTAATGATATAGTAACTTGACATGGGTTGTTTTTGTCTGTAAGTGAAGGGACTTTTTGATCATTTTATCATTCAATTTAATGAGAAATTGACAGACACTAAAGTTGTTTCGTCTAAATGTGGAAGATGGAATAAAGAAAACAAGTAGGGTCAAGTCATCCTTACCATACCTACTCTCACTTCTTTAGACTTGCTATTAAGCGAAACAAGACAATTAGACAAACCTTAAAAGCTTGCAGTCCTTCTTCCTTTTCCACGAAACCTCCAAGAAACAAGTAGGTGGAGAACGAAAAGATATAATACTTCTTTTGTAGGTAATTACTAATCTGTATAATGCACAATAATATAGAAAAAATGAAATCTATAGTTGAAAATTTAATTGGGTCAATAGTATCGTATTTTGATATTTTTGATCAACAGACTATCTAAGGGAAATATAAGGTATTTGTGATCAACTTGTTTCCGTAGCTAGTCTTTTTCTGAAAATATGAAATTATTTGCTGCTCTACACGGACTATGGAGAAAATATGAACATATAAAAGACAAGTAGAGAAAGCTCTATCAATGTATTCCCAAGTCTTAGCTTTGACGATGTTGTTGTAAAGCTAACTAGCTATTAAGATCGCCTCAAAAGCTACTATACAGACACAAATGTCTCATCTCACTTGGCTTTCAATGTTGGTTAGACCTATCCCTCTCCAGTCTACTACTCAGAAAATAACTATAGAAGAAAAGGAAACTACAATAGATTTTACCAACAACAAAGGTTCTTTTTCCAATAGAGTAAGATGATTTCATCACAAAAATCTTTGGGTTCAAACTCCTCTGGGTCTTACACAGTATAGTTGGGTTGTTCGTCAGATATTAAGAAAGAGTAATCCTACTCTCAAATGTTGGCCATGTTAAACAACAGTTACCAACATTAGGAACTCCCAACTGCTTTAACTGTCATGAGGATCACTGATGTAAAAAAACATCACAGTCATGACTGGTATGCACACTCAAGAGCCACGACTCATGTTACAAGTTCACCCCCATCATCTTCAACATGTTCAGCCTTACGAAGGGAATAATCAAGTGTTGGTTGGAAATGGTAACTTCCTGCCAATAACTCACATTGGAAGCACTATTTTACCATCCACTTCGGGTACTTTACCATCAAAGACATTTTGGTTTGTTTTGATATAGATAAATCCATACTATCTGTTTACTAATTAATGAGTATTCATTTTCTTTTGAGATTGATTGTGATGGAATTCATGTAACTGGAGTTTCAAAAAAAAAGGAATTCATGTAACTGATAAGGCAGCAAAGAGGTTGCTAAATATGGAAACAACTGTAGTGGTATTTACAAGCTGGAGAATCCAGAGTCTCAAGCTCTCTACTCTTCATGATCAAGCTCAGCGTTAAGTGAAGTGTGACATATGAGGCTCGGACATGCCAACATTCAGATACTCCAGCAGCTATCAGCTCAAAAGGCCATATCTATCAGTAGTAACAGTTCTAATAACCTTTGTAAGACATGTCGACTTGGAAAGAGAAGTAGGCTTCCTTTTTATGATTCCATTTTCATTGAATCTAGGCCTCCAGAGAGATTCCATTGTAATCTTTAGGACCCTTCTCCAGTTCTAGCTATCCAAGGATGTCGTTAATATGATGTCTCTATTGATAACTTTTCATGATACTTTTTGTTATTTCAAAAAAAGAAAAAAAGATACTTTTTGTTATTTCCTACGAAGTACAAGTCTGAATTCTATACAATTTTCAAAGTATTCCAAGCTTTTATGGAGAATCAGATTAACAACATAATCAATGTCTTTCAGTGTGATGGGGGAGGAGAGTGATAAGAACTCAATCACTTTCTTATCAAGAACATAGGAATTACAATGGAGTTATAGAGAAAGCTATCTTGAATCTCCTAAAAGAAACAAGCCCAAGCCACAAGGCTCCAACTAACCAAATGACTCTGATATGCCCTGGAGAGCTTACTATAGGAGAAGGAAGAGAGAAGCAGAGACTTTGAAGGAGACTAAAAACTCTGAGTGAAGAAGAAGTTTAGCAGTTACATTTAATAAAGGGTATAAATACTTTGTACGGGATACGTAGAGGGGTTATCTTGTAATTGGTATACTGTAAGTGAGAGAGTGAGACTTGGGGGTTTACGGTTAGCTCGTGAGAGGCCGTATCCTTCTGTATACCTTTACGAGTATTACGAGTAATAATAAGAAGAGTACATTTGGTATCTTAACAAATTGGTGCGTGTTGACGTTGGGATCGAAGCTTCATCACGATGTCTTCGACCGTGGAGGAGAAATTACAGCGAGTCGACGAGCTCAACGACGCCGTCGCCGATTCATCGGAACGCGTCGACAAGCTAACGAAGGCGGTAGAGCTTTTGTTGGAACGCCAATCAAAATCTGAGACGCAGCTTCAAACGAACGATCGCACGATGCAGACGCTTCAATCGACGATCACCGCGTTGATGTCGATCGTTCGCGATCGTATTCCGGCGGTTGATACGATTTTAACGCCGAATCGTCATCCGGAGAAACGTCTGATTCAGGTAAACGCTACGACCTCGGAACCTGGCCTTAATATTCCGTTGAACGATTCGTCTGGTTTAGCTGCGTTGATGCCAACAAAGAAAAGTCAGTTCAAGAAATTAGAGATGCCGATCTTTGATGGAACGAATACGCACGGTTGGATTGCCAGAGTGGAACGATTTTTCCGTCATGGTCAGTATACAGAGAAGCAAAAGATGCATCTGATCTCGATGAGTCTTGATGGAGTGGTTCTGAGTTGGTTTTTGTGGGAAGAGCAACGTGCTCCGATGCTGACTTGGCTTGAGTTCAAGAAGCGTGCTTTGACTAGATTCAGTAATCCGCGTATGCGTTCCCCGAAAGAGAACTTAGCAGCGTTGATGCAAACAGGTCCTGTGGTTGAATTTGTTCAGCAATTTGAAGAACTGGCTTCACAAGTGACTGGAGTTGATGATGAGATGTTGGAGGCAATTTTTAAAGGAGGCTTGAAACCGGAGCTTCAGGAGATTATTCGTTTGAAAGAACCTCGTGATCTTTCTCATATGATTTCAACTGTCCTGGAAATGGAAGATGGTTTACTGTGTCAAGCAATGGTACCTGTTCGTGGTTCGGATCATAAGAATCAGAAAGCTACAACTTTTAATTCTTCTCGTTCCGTGACTCACTCCACTGGTAACAGTACTTGGCGCACAAGACCAGTGTCTCTACCTATCACACCAACGTCCACTACCGCTGAAAAGCCACATTCAGTAGCAAGTTCTTCAACTGTGGGAAACCTGAGACGTCAGTTGTCACCAGCTGAGTATGAGTATAGAAGGAAGAACAGGTTATGCTATAAATGTGATGAGCGTCATTCCTTTGGTCAGACTTGCCCGAATAAACACTTACAAGTGTTGACGGTGATCGATGGCTGTGACGTTGAGTTGGTGGAAGAAGCACTTGTGGAGGCAGAACAAGGTAATCAAGGAACAGAGTTGATGGCATTATCTCTTAATGCTTTCTTGGGGATGCCATCTCTTACCACTACGAAGTTACGGGGAGAATTGGGGAGAACGGAAGTGATAGTGATGTTGGATAGTGGTGCCACTCACAATTTTATTTCTCCAGATGTGGTGAAAAGAGCTCGTTTGAAGAAAATGGAACATCAGAATTTGGAGATTCGTTTGGGAACATGAGTAACTGTGGCTGGTTTAGGAGTTTGTCCCAGAGTTTCGTTTGCTGTGGCTGGTGTGGGGTTTGTGACAGACTTTATTGAGTTGGAGTTAGGCAATGCAGATGTTATATTGGGGGTACATTGGTTGAGAACTTTGGGCACATGTGAAATGAATTGGGAGACACGTGAGCTATCTTTCAACTATCAAGGACAGCGTATTACTTTTTGTGGAGATTCTTCGTTGCATTCCACGAAGCTGTCCTTAGAGACTCTCACCACGACTCCAGTAGCATATATATCACGTGGAGAAATGGATCAACCGGTTCCTGCAATTATCACTTCGGTGGTAAATCAGTTTCAGGACGTGTTTGATATTCCAACGCAATTACCTCCTATCAGGAACAGAGAGCATTCGATTACGTTCGCACCAGGCATTGGTCCAATAAATGTTCGACCGTACCGTTATCCACATGCGCAAAAAGAAGAGATGGAGCGTCAGGTGGAGAAAATGTTGGCTGATGGTATTATTCGACCGAGTAAGAGTCCATATTCGAGTCCAGTTTTACTTGTTAAGAAGAAAGATGAAGGATGGCGTTTTTGCGTTGACTACAGAGCCGTTAATAGAGCAACCATTGCTGATCGATTCCCTATTCCTGTCATTGATCAGTTATTGGATGAACTACATGGCGCAGTGGTATTTTCCAAACTGGATTTGCGCTCAGGCTACCATCAAATAAGGATGATGCCCGTCATTATTGCTAGACCACTGACGTCATTATTAAAGAAGGATCAGTTTGCCTGCTCTTCAACAGCTCAGTTGGCTTTTGATCAGTTGATTCAGGCGATGGTTCAAGCACCAGTTCTTGCTCTACCAGATTTCAATGAGACTTTTATCGTAGAGTCTGATGCTTCTGGAACAGGTTTGGGAGCTGTATTGATGCAGAAGAAGAAGCCTATAGCCTATTTCAGCCACGGTTTAACAGAAAAAGAGCAGCTTAAACCTATTTACGAGCGTGAGCTTATGGCTATAGTGTTAGCGATTCAACGTTGGCGTCATTATTTGTTGGGGAAGAGGTTTATTGTTCGAACTGATCAGAAGAGTCTGAAGTTCCTGTTGGAGCAGAGAGAAGTCAATTTGGAGTATCAAAAGTGGTTGCATAAGCTTCTTGGATATGAGTTCGACATTGTTTACAAACCTGGTATCGAAAATAAAGCAGCGGATGGGTTGTCTCGAGTTCCTCACATGGGTTTTGATACTTTGATGCACCTTACCGTTCCAACACCTTTACAGATGGAATATATCTTAAAGGAAGTTGAGAATTGTGAGTTTATTGAACGCATCCTGCAGAGTTTAAGTGAAGGGAAGTCTGTGAAGATGGGTTACACAGTGGTGAATGGTCGATTATTGTATAAGAGGCGCATGGTGATTCCAGCAGATTCTAAATATATTCCTTTGATACTAGAGGAGTTTCATGGAAGCAAATTGGGTGGTCATTCGGGGGATGTTGAAGACTATTAAGCGTATTCAAGCTTATTTCTACTGGCCAGGAATGAAGCAAGTCATCCAACAGTATGTCGCTGAATGTAAAATTTGTCAGACTTGTAAATATTCCACCCTCTCCCCTGCTGGTTTACTTCAACCGTTGCCTCTACCTGAAAATGTGTGGGATGATATTTCTATGGATTTCATTGAGGGACTTCCTACTTCTCATGGTATGAATGTCATTCTAGTGGTGGTCGATCGTTTGTCAAAATATGGGCATTTTCTTGCATTGAAGCACCCATTCTCTGCGGTGGATGTCGCTTCCAGATTCATGGCAGACGTTGTCAAGTTGCATGGATTTCCTAGAAGTGTTGTATCGGATCGAGATAAGATTTTTTTGAGCTCTTTTTGGAAGGAATTGTTTAAACTCTCGGGGACTAAACTCAAGTTTAGCACTGCCTATCATCCTCAAACAGATGGGCAAACTGAGGTGCTTAATCGATGTCTGGAGACTTATCTGCGTTGCTTCACATCCACGCATCCTAGGCGATGGTTTGGATTTTTGAGTTGGGCAGAGCTTTCGTACAATACCTCTTACCATACGGCTATCAAGGTGACACCTTTTGAGTTAGTGTATGGACGACTTCCTCCTTCCTTGTTGAAGTTTGAGAAAGGATCAACAACGAATGCAGATATTGAGAAGTTGTTACAGGAGAGGGATTCTATGTTACTTTCTGCTAAGTCTCATCTATTACGTGCTAAGGATAGTATGAAGATGGTGACTGATAAGAGTCGTCGTGATATCTTGTTTGAGGTGGGACAAATGGTATTCCTTAAACTTCGTCCCTATCGTCAGTCGTCGGTCTCGAAACGACTCTGTCAGAAGCTATCTGCTCGTTTCTATGGGCCTTTTGCAGTATTGGAGAAGATCGGTGCAGTGGTGTATCGTTTGAAGTTACCAGAGGGTTCGCGTATTCACCCTGTGTTTCATATCTCTCAATTGAAGGAGGTTAAGGGAAATTCATTTGAGGTTCACGATCTTCCTTCGGTTCTTTCTAAAGATGATGAGTTTGTGGTTGAACCAGAGGAGATTGTCGACACTCGTTACACTGAAGATGGTCATTTGGAAGTGTTGGTTACTTGGAAGGGTCTTCCACGACATGAGAGTTCATGGTTGCTTGTTCGTGAAGTGAAGCATCAGTTTCCTTCTTTCCAGCTTGAGGGCAAGCTGAATCTTGAGAAGGGGGGGTATTGATATGCCCTGGAGAGCTTACTATAGGAGAAGGAAGAGAGAAGCAGAGACTTTGAAGGAGACTAAAGACTCTGAGTGAAGAAGAAGTTTAGCAGTTACATTTAATAAAGGGTATAAATACTTTGTACGGGATACGTAGAGGGGTTATCTTGTAATTGGTATACTGTAAGTGAGAGAGTGAGACTTGGGGGTTTACGGTTAGCTCGTGAGAGGCCGTATCCTTCTGTATACCTTTACGAGTATTACGAGTAATAATACGAAGAGTACATTTGGTATCTTAACAGACTCTCAATTACAATCCTGTCTTCTATTTATACTCTCCCTTGAACGTAACTGCCTTCTCTTCTTATTGTGCAGGTGACAGGTCATCAGCTTCTTACGTGACATTTCCTTTGCTTCTGTGATCATATCAATACCCCCTTCTGAAGACTCAGCTTGCCCTCAAGCTGATATGAAACGCTTGACAGATCAAAGTGGTCATCAAGTTCCAATCTCCCACGAAAAGTGAAGCCTTTCACAAACCCCAAAACTTCCGCTTGGAATATGGTAGAAAACCACAAAGATTGCAGAACTATGCTTTTCTTCATCTGGTGCATAAAGCAGAGGCCTCTATGAAGACGTACATCATACAAATCGTCTGCAATTTGTGTAGCCGTGACGTTGAATGTTTGGACCACAAGCTGTGAAGTCTCCTGTATCCGAGGGAAAATGTCTGACTCCATCCCAACGTATGTTGCCTTATCCCACAAGAAAACAGTCTTGTCCTGTCTCTTGTCTTTTGTAAAAGATCCCTTAGATGTTCCTTCTCTTCTCTTAGCAGCATTTGTATGTATAACTCCTTGAACAAGAAGCCAATATATGTAGATTGAAAACAAGAATTTGTCTCTGTTTGTAAGTGTAGCTTCCACATTCACACTTCAGTGCAGAGCTTGGCCCAGAAGTAGCAGCCGCAGTGGCTCTGTATTTATTATTCTTAAGCAACCATCTTCAAACATAAGATCACAACTGACACATAAATGTCCTCCCACTGCAGCCCATGATCTCACTACACTGTTATGCCTCATCGCTTCCACCTGAAGAGGTTTATGATACTCGACTGAAAATGTCAACACCACAGTAAGAACTGATACTTCCTGCAATATAACCCATGCAACAACATAGCAGAAGAGGAGCACAACACTGTCTGCACCTAAAGTCCCAGCTGAAACCAAACATGGTTGCTTATATCTCCATTTATGCTTCACGGTGAACTTGTCATTACCACAAAATAGCTGTTGCCGGTCCCCTAACTCATCTCTTCTCACCTTCTGATTCCTCCAAAACTGCAAAACTTTACCCTTCCACCTATGCTTCAGGTGAAACTTCTCAGGTGACATGTCATTCCCAAGTCGCAAACACAAATCAGTACCTGCACCCTCTTTGTTTAATCTCATGGACTGCGATGCTGAACCAGTTGTAGCTGTAATGCACCACCTTGATGTGTCTGTTGTAACTGGACAGAACAAACAATCATTGTTGCTAAATTGTGTATCTAAGCAGCCTTTGACATAAGATCGCCTCAAGTTGAACCGTAGCAGTAACCTGTGATTTTCACTCATCACAACAGCAGTCCTAACAGCACCATGAGCTTTAATCGTAGTTCCAGAATGTCTGCTCCAGAAATCTGTAACCCCAGACTCAGAACTCAACACAATCCACTGCATACATGCTGAAACAGGCTCAAAAGAATCAGTCTTGTGTCTCCTCCACGTCACTCTACTGCTCATAAGGTAGAGCTTAACTATGCCAAAACCAGACTCTCTGAACTTAAACCTCCATGATTTCTGTAACTTTCTCTGAACATTTCGTATCTTCTCTCTTCTCAAGTCCATAAACATTTCATCGAACAGTTGGTGTGCAAAACGCCTCATAGTGACATGTATTGACCTTGTCAGCAATTAAACTCTTTCCCACACGGTACCACAACCAAAAAAAAACGGAAAATTCATCAAAGAACTTCTCTTGGAAGAACATTCTTCTCCAATGTCTCTTCTTGAACTTAAACTTCCATCCTTTTTGGTACTTTTGCTTCTTCTTCGTGCCTTGTACCCTTCTAAGCAATGGAACAAACAGTTTGTGTACATGTTGCTTCTCCTTCACACATGTTGATGTTTGTACCAAGTCCCTACCCCAGAGCTTGGCAGGACATAAATTGTTGCATCTTGATGAACGTATAACCCGCCACTTTCAGAACCCAAAGACCGAGTATCAACAACAAGGCCAGAATAGGACTTTAGGATGCATGATGGGCATTACGAGTTTCTTGTAATGCCATTTGGTCTCTCAAATGCCCCTGCAACCTTCCAGGCCTTGATGAACGAGCTTTTTAGGCCATATCTTCGGAAGTTTGTATTGATCTTCTTTGACGATCTGTTGATTTACAGCCCTACGGTGGAGTCACATGCGCAACACTTGAAGATTGTTTTGGAAATTTTTCGGAAGCATGTTCTATATGCTAATGCAAAGAAATGTTCTTTTGGGTTAAAGAAGATTGAGTACCTAGGCCATGTGATTTCTCAGGAAGGAGTTGCAACTGATAGAGCAAAGACTGATGCTATGACACGTTGGCCAATTCCAAAGAATGTAAAGGAGCTTCGTGGGTTTCTTGGTCTTACTGGGTATTATAGAAACTATGTCAAAGACTATGGGACTATTGCTAGACCACTGACGTCATTATTGAAGAAGGATCAGTTTGCTTGGTCTTCAACAGCTCAGTGGCTTTTGATCAGTTGATTCAGGCGATGGTTCAAGCACCAGTTCTTGCTCTACCAGATTTCAATGAGACTTTTATCGTAGAGTCTGATGCTTCTGGAACAGGTTTGGGAGCTGTATTGATGCAGAAGAAGAAGCCTATAGCCTATTTCAGCCACGGTTTAACAGAAAAAGAGCAGCTTAAACCTATTTACGAGCGTGAGCTTATGGCTATAGTGTTAGCGATTCAACGTTGGCGTCATTATTTGTTGGGGAAGAGGTTTATTGTTCGAACTGATCAGAAGAGTCTGAAGTTCCTGTTGGAGCAGAGAGAAGTCAATTTGGAGTATCAAAAGTGGTTGCATAAGCTTCTTGGATATGAGTTCGACATTGTTTACAAACCTGGTATCGAAAATAAAGCAGCGGATGGGTTGTCTCGAGTTCCTCACATGGGTTTTGATACTTTGATGCACCTTACCGTTCCAACACCTTTACAGATGGAATATATCTTAAAGGAAGTTGAGAATTGTGAGTTTATTGAACGCATCCTGCAGAGTTTAAGTGAAGGGAAGTCTGTGAAGATGGGTTACACAGTGGTGAATGGTCGATTATTGTATAAGAGGCGCATGGTGATTCCAGCAGATTCTAAATATATTCCTTTGATACTAGAGGAGTTTCATGGAAGCAAATTGGGTGGTCATTCGGGGGATGTTGAAGACTATTAAGCGTATTCAAGCTTATTTCTACTGGCCAGGAATGAAGCAAGTCATCCAACAGTATGTCGCTGAATGTAAAATTTGTCAGACTTGTAAGTATTCCACCCTCTCCCCTGCTGGTTTACTTCAACCGTTGCCTCTACCTGAAAATGTGTGGGATGATATTTCTATGGATTTCATTGAGGGACTTCCTACTTCTCATGGTATGAATGTCATTCTAGTGGTGGTCGATCGTTTGTCAAAATATGGGCATTTTCTTGCATTGAAGCACCCATTCTCTGCGGTGGATGTCGCTTCCAGATTCATGGCAGACGTTGTCAAGTTGCATGGATTTCCTAGAAGTGTTGTATCGGATCGAGATAAGATTTTTTTGAGCTCTTTTTGGAAGGAATTGTTTAAACTCTCGGGGACTAAACTCAAGTTTAGCACTGCCTATCATCCTCAAACAGATGGGCAAACTGAGGTGCTTAATCGATGTCTGGAGACTTATCTGCGTTGCTTCACATCCACGCATCCTAGGCGATGGTTTGGATTTTTGAGTTGGGCAGAGCTTTCGTACAATACCTCTTACCATACGGCTATCAAGGTGACACCTTTTGAGTTAGTGTATGGACGACTTCCTCCTTCCTTGTTGAAGTTTGAGAAAGGATCAACAACGAATGCAGATATTGAGAAGTTGTTACAGGAGAGGGATTCTATGTTACTTTCTGCTAAGTCTCATCTATTACGTGCTAAGGATAGTATGAAGATGGTGGCTGATAAGAGTCGTCGTGATATCTTGTTTGAGGTGGGACAAATGGTATTCCTTAAACTTCGTCCCTATCGTCAGTCGTCGGTCTCGAAACGACTCTGTCAGAAGCTATCTGCTCGTTTCTATGGGCCTTTTGCAGTATTGGAGAAGATCGGTGCAGTGGTGTATCGTTTGAAGTTACCAGAGGGTTCGCGTATTCACCCTGTGTTTCATATCTCTCAATTGAAGGAGGTTAAGGGAAATTCATTTGAGGTTCACGATCTTCCTTCGGTTCTTTCTAAAGATGATGAGTTTGTGGTTGAACCAGAGGAGATTGTCGACACTCGTTACACTGAAGATGGTCATTTGGAAGTGTTGGTTACTTGGAAGGGTCTTCCACGACATGAGAGTTCATGGTTGCTTGTTCGTGAAGTGAAGCATCAGTTTCCTTCTTTCCAGCTTGAGGGCAAGCTGAATCTTGAGAAGGGGGGGTATTGATATGCCCTGGAGAGCTTACTATAGGAGAAGGAAGAGAGAAGCAGAGACTTTGAAGGAGACTAAAGACTCTGAGTGAAGAAGAAGTTTAGCAGTTACATTTAATAAAGGGTATAAATACTTTGTACGGGATACGTAGAGGGGTTATCTTGTAATTGGTATACTGTAAGTGAGAGAGTGAGACTTGGGGGTTTACGGTTAGCTCGTGAGAGGCCGTATCCTTCTGTATACCTTTACGAGTATTACGAGTAATAATACGAAGAGTACATTTGGTATCTTAACAGACTCTCAATTACAATCCTGTCTTCTATTTATACTCTCCCTTGAACGTAACTGCCTTCTCTTCTTATTGTGCAGGTGACAGGTCATCAGCTTCTTACGTGACATTTCCTTTGCTTCTGTGATCATATCAATACCCCCTTCTGAAGACTCAGCTTGCCCTCAAGCTGATATGAAACGCTTGACAGATCAAAGTGGTCATCAAGTTCCAATCTCCCACGAAAAGTGAAGCCTTTCACAAACCCCAAAACTTCCGCTTGGAATATGGTAGAAAACCACAAAGATTGCAGAACTATGCTTTTCTTCATCTGGTGCATAAAGCAGAGGCCTCTATGAAGACATACATCATACAAATCGTCTGCAATTTGTGTAGCCGTGACGTTGAATGTTTGGACCACAAGCTGTGAAGTCTCCTGTATCCGAGGGAAAACGTCTGACTCCATCCCAACGTATGTTGCCTTATCCCACAAGAAAACAGTCTTGTCCTGTCTCTTGTCTATTGTAAAAGATCCCTTAGATGTTCCTTCTCTTCTCTTAGCAGCATTTGTATGTATAACTCCTTGAACAAGAAGCCAATATATGTAGATTGAAAACAAGAATTTGTCTCTGTTTGTAAGTGTAGCTTCCACATTCACACTTCAGTGCAGAGCTTGGCCCAGAAGTAGCAGCCGCAGTGGCTCTGTATTTATTATTCTTAAGCAACCATCTTCAAACATAAGATCACAACTGACACATAAATGTCCTCCCACTGCAGCCCATGATCTCACTACACTGTTATGCCTCATCGCTTCCACCTGAAGAGGTTTATGATACTCGACTGAAAATGTCAACACCACAGTAAGAACTGATACTTCCTGCAATATAACCCATGCAAACAACATAGCAGAAGAGGAACACAACACTGTCTGCACCTAAAGTCCCAGCTGAAACCAAACATGGTTGCTTATATCTCCATTTATGCTTCACGGTGAACTTGTCATTACCACAAAATAGCTGTTGCCGGTCCCCTAACTCATCTCTTCTCACCTTCTGATTCCTCCAAAACTGCAAAACTTTACCCTTCCACCTATGCTTCAGGTGAAACTTCTCAGGTGACATGTCATTCCCAAGTCGCAAACACAAATCAGTACCTGCACCCTCTTTGTTTAATCTCATGGACTGCGATGCTGAACCAGTTGTAGCTGTAATGCACCACCTTGATGTGTCTGTTGTAACTGGACAGAACAAACAATCATTGTTGCTAAATTGTGTATCTAAGCAGCCTTTGACATAAGATCGCCTCAAGTTGAACCGTAGCAGTAACCTGTGATTTTCACTCATCACAACAGCAGTCCTAACAGCACCATGAGCTTTAATCGTAGTTCCAGAATGTCTGCTCCAGAAATCTGTAACCCCAGACTCAGAACTCAACACAATCCACTGCATACATGCTGAAACAGGCTCAAAAGAATCAGTCTTGTGTCTCCTCCACGTCACTCTACTGCTCATAAGGTAGAGCTTAACTATGCCAAACCCAGACTCTCTGAACTTAAACCTCCATGATTTCTGTAACTTTCTCTGAACATTTCGTATCTTCTCTCTTCTCAAGTCCATAAACATTTCATCGAACAGTTGGTGTGCAAAACGCCTCATAGTGACATGTATTGACCTTGTCAGCAATTGAACTCTTTCCCACACGGTACCACAACCAAAAAAAAACGGAAAATTCATCAAAGAACTTCTCTTGGAAGAACATTCTTCTCCAATGTCTCTTCTTGAACTTAAACTTCCATCCTTTTTGGTACTTTTGCTTCTTCTTCGTGCCTTGTACCCTTCTAAGCAATGGAACAAACAGTTTGTGTACATGTTGCTTCTCCTTCACACATGTTGATGTTTGTACCAAGTCCCTACCCCAGAGCTTGGCAGGACATAAATTGTTGCATCTTGATGAACGTATAACCCGCCACTTTCAGAACCCAAAGACCGAGTATCAACAACAAGGCCAGAATAGGACTGAAACTGGTTCATTGAGTCATTGGAAGACACCCAAGCTGCTGCAGAAATTTCCTTAACGATTGAATTTTCCACTGAAGGAGGTGCTTCTTCCTCTTGAAGTATTTGCGTCTCAAGCAACTCTGTTTCAAGTGAAACAAATTTCTGTAACGTCTGCCCCTTCTCTTCATCATCGTCCTCAACCTTGATCTTCGATTTTGAGGTGTCTTGTGACTTAGCGTGCGATAGTTCTTCATTCAACCATCGTTTAAGATCCAAGCAAATGTTAATGCGTTCAAGATCGTCGCAGTTTCCAAACTCAAGCAACATCCCCCTCTTTAAGTCGTTCCAATTCTCAAAAGGAAACTAGGATATTCACTTGTAGTACCAATATGCTGCTTTACCGTCAATGAAACCGCAAGCCATCGCCATCTTCTGATAATCGGTGAAATCATCCGACTCAAAACGCATATCCATCCAATCGAGCCATGGTTGCAAATCATCATCGCCATAGAACACATGAATCTCCATGAATGTCTCTGCGATTGGTTCTTTGTTCTTCGAATCGTATGTATCTAGTAGTTCGATGATTCGGTTATACCATTTGTCAAAGGTAGCATCAATCCGCATATCCCAAGATTCCATTGGCGTGATCAAATCAGAACACAGCTCCAATGTCTCATGTGAATAGCCGATTGTCTGCGTGTACATCGTCTTCATCTTCTTTGTTGTTCCGTCTGTGATTTTCACCGTTGGATCTGATCGCATCTCGCCACCGCCTTTCGTTTTCTTCAACATCGATTTCGATCTACCGTCGCGAAGTTCCCAATCCAAATCGCTCACAACGCACCAATTTGATAAGAACTCAATCACTTTCTTATCAAGAACAGAGAAATTACAATGGAATTAAAGAGAAAGCTATCTTGAATCTCCTAAGAGAAACAAGCCCAAGCCACAAGGCTCCAACTAACCAACTGACTCTCAATTACAATCATGTCTTCTATTTATACTCTCCCTTGAACGTAACTGCCTTCTCTTCTTATTGTGCAGGTGACAGGTTATCAGCTTCTCATGTGACATTTCCTTTGCTTCTGTGATCATATCAGAGAGTTTATGAACAATAAACTACTCCAACACTGACAAAACCTTGGGATTCAAAAATGCTTCTTATGACCCCCCTCGCACCCCAACCAAATGGATTGGCAGAAAGATTACATAGACGTCATATCGTGTCTATGATGTTTCAAAGTCATATGCCACAAAACTACTGGGTGGAAGCGTTCTTTACAGTAAGTTTTCTCAGCAACTTACTCCCTACATCTACTCTGCCTGAGAAGATATCGCCTTTTAAAAAGCTGTTGAGAAAAGCACCAGTCTACTCAGAGTTGAGAGTCTTCGAGTGTGCTTCTTACTCAACGCTTATGGATTATGCTTCTCTAAAGTTTGATCCGAGGTCTCTTAAGAGTGTAATTATGGGGTACATTGATAAGTATAAAGGATTCAGGTGTTTGTTTTGACACACATGAGATGTGTACATAAGCAGACATGTTCTATTTTATAATAGTAATTTTGCATTTTAGAACAGCTACAAACATCTCCATCGAAGGTATGATGCCCGGTTTCAGAGTATTGCATCTAAACCAGCACCAGACGTGACATGAAGACAACCTAAACCTCAGTACACTGCTCCAGCCTCAGCCACTACACCTCATATTCTATTCTCGTTGCCCCAGTTTCTGCAGCTCATGTGTATTCTTGAAGAAAAGAAAATGCTTCAACTCCCAAACTGATATTTAATTCTCTTTCAGCAGCACAGAGCCTGTATTTAATCAGAAAATGGGAATAGAGAAAAAAAATTCGGTGAGTGCTCTCATTCAATAACAACGGGTGTCACTAAAGATGATCCAAGCACATCAAACTCTGCAGCTAGAGCAATAATCCAATCTCTATTGTCAAAAGATAAGGAAACTGGACAAAGAAGTTCAATCCAGAATTATCATCATATGGTTACACTCTCCAAAGATGGAATTTCTAAATATAATCAGAGATATGTTCTTCTCACCCATAAAGTTGCATATCTTGAACCAAAAACAGTGACACTGGCATCAAAGTATGAAAATGGAAAGGTGCAATGACTGAATATGACCATTACATTAAGACAAATACTTGATATCTGGTTCCATACACTCCAAACATAAAATTTATTGGTTGAAAATGTGTTTTCAGGGAAACAAAAAAAATCAATGCATATGGAACATTGGATAAACACAGAGCTCGTCTTGTCGTCAAACGTTTTCATCAAGAAGAAGAAGGCATATATTACATAGAGACTAGCTTGCAGTCTCATTGTTCGTACATCCACAATGAGATTTTCTCTTCAGATTGCCACCATCATATAATGGAAGATTAAAAAAATGGATGTATTCATGAAATTTCTGCATGGTGGTCTTACAGAGGCTGTATGCATGCTACAAACTTCTGGATTTATAAGCAAAGCAAAACCTACACATGTCTATCAACTACATTAGTCTCTGAACAAACTGAAACAACACTTCGAGCCTGGTTTGATAAAATTTAGTTCCTTTCTTACTGAGTTTGGTGATACTTACGATGCACTGCACCCACCTATCTTGTACCAGTACAAGAGAAGGGCCCAGAAAGAGTAGGAATGGAAGAATCTTTTTGGCCCAGGAGTGTTGGTATTCCGTGGGTATTGCATAGAGGAATAAAGTAGTAACCGTCTGTCGAGTCAGCAGACAAGACATGTGCGTCTGTTGGTCACGGAGACTCGCTAACGGTGTCAGCAACAACCTTGGATCGATATAAGAAGAGGAGAACTCCAAAGAAAAACTCTTTGTTTCACAACTTTTTCATCAAATAAAGTTGCATTTCCTTTAAATCGTTTCTCTTTTACAAGTTCGATACATCTAAACTGTATCAAATTGGTATCAGAGCCCTCGATCGTTGGGAAAAATGCCACCAAAGAGAGTTGAGTCGGATGTTACCATGGAGCAGCTGCAACACCACACGGATCAGATCTCGCTCATCGAGAAGGATCTGACTCGTTCGAGACCGTTGGAGCAGGCAGTGACAACGATCCTGAAGCAGGTCGCTGCCATGTTCGCTGGGTGGGAACAAGATCAACAGGAGAAGATCGATGCCAAACTCAAGGCGCGGGAGCTTGAGAAGGGTAAAGCACATCAAACCGAGTGCTCTGCTTCCGTGCCGTTGACGGGAGGAAAGATCGACTTCGAAGGAGAGCGACGTGGGTCGGTGACGCTTACACCGTCGCCATTTCACATTAACGATGACGGCTTTTACGGTCATGGTTCTCAACACCACGGAACCGGACCGTATGAGGAGCAACGACTGTGGAGACTGATATATGGTGTTTTTCACATCATTTGTATATATGTTTTTATTTGATTCAAGTCTCTAAATCGTGTTAGTCTAGTGCTTTTTGGTCCTTTTCAGGTCTAGAGTTGATAGATGAGTAAAGAGAGGCTACATGAAGAAAAGATGTCTTTTTGGAGTTATCCTGCGGAGAACACTCAAGAAGAATAATGGAACAAGCGACGGAGTGATCCCTGTGGTTGTTCCAGGCGAATATGGAAACTCTCTATTTTCGGGAATTAAAGCCCAAAAGCCCTAATTTACTTCTAACTCTTGGCGCCTCCTTATAAAAGGACCTGCTACTTTTATTTTACATTCGGACGCTAGTTTTTACCAGAGAACTAAGTACTTTTGGCGATTTGCAATTGTAAGGGAGAAGACTCCATCTTTCCTAGAGAAGATCAACCTGAACCCTCTGTTCTTCTACTCTTTTATCATGCAGTTTATTTCAGAATTTATGTCTTTGATTGCTTGCATCATGATCGAGTAGTAGCCTTGCTCGCCTAGGATTTTTAGGGTGTTGAACCTGAACTAAACATAGATAAGCGATATTCATAACTGTTCTTTATTCATATTGTTCTTAATGCTATTTGTAATCTGATCACTTACTGATAGATCTAGGGTTTATCACCTAGTTAACCGCTTAGGAGATAACCTGACTTGTATTGATTGAGCTTAATATCCCTAATCAGCGAAAGTAGATATTAGGGTAGTAAGTGGACTAAATCGGACTTGATCTCTAAAGCTTGCAATCGATCCTCATCCCAACGACAGTTAGGAGGTGAGATCGATCTGCAAAGCGATCGTTACCACGACAGTGGAGCGACCCAGTTGAGTGATCCGAGTCCTAAAAAGCACCTCACTGCGCTTGAATAATTGTTTGGCTCTATATCGACACCCAATGAAATACCCTAGGCTAGCTCTTTTATTAATTGTTTGAATCAATCTTAGTTCATCTTGTTCACTATTGTCACCTTTAAAATCAAAACCCACTTTCATCTTAGCTTGATTTCGAAACTTACAGAAATAAAGTGTAGACTGGTCCTCTGGACTTGAATCTTAAATACTACAATTACAACTGTTAACTTGGCAGTAGCAAGGATTCATTTTTAGTGTATCAAGTTTTGGCGCCGTTGCGACGGGGACCAGATTTTTTTACCTCTATTTCTCGGTTTTATATCTAGTCTAAGATATCTAACTCACTTATATTTTCTTGTTGCAGTTGATGATCCAGGTGTATGACCGGTAGACACACTCGGAGCAATACACAAGGACCATTACAACAATTCACTAACGAGGAACTAGCGAGATTAGAAAGACAGAACCGTCAACAAAGGCCTACGACCACTACAATGGCCGATCCAGGCAATCATGATAGACTTGCAGCTGCAATCGCATTGATGCAACAACAAATGACGCAGATGCAAGCGACCATCCAAACACAGCAAGCTGCTGCAGCGCAAGCAGTTCAGAACAATCCACAGCAGGAACAACAGCAGGAAGAAGTTGTTCCAATAGGGCAGAGAAACCTTCTCCACAATCTGCCTGCTACGCGATCTGCCATCACTCCTCCACCCTGCACTCGTCAGGATTTTGAGATCAAGCATGCCTTCATAAGCTTGGTGCAGAGAAAGATCTTCAATGGGCTCCCTGCGGAAATCCCTATTGACCACATCGAGAACTTTGAGAGAATGTGCGGCTTCACCAAAGTGAATGGAGTACCACCAGATTACATCAAGTGTACATTGTTCCCCTTCTCTCTGGATGGGAAAGCTGCTCGCTGGCTTGATTCTCTACCAACAGGATCACTCACCACTTGGGAACAGGTCCGATCTGCCTTCCTTACCCACTTCTACACGAAGTCTAAGAGCGCATCCCTAAGGCACAAGATCACATCCTTCAAACAGCATGCTAATGAGCCGTTCTGTGATGATTGGGATAGATTCAGCCTCTACCGTAGAGACTGCCCTAATCATGGTTTTGAGGATGACTACCTCCTTGGAGTGTTCTACGATGGAATGGGATGGGAAGCCAGGAACGCTTTGAACTCAGCCAGTAATGGAGATTTCATGACTCAATCAACCCCAGGTGCTTTCAAACTGATTGAGAACATGGCTTCAAGTTCTGCTGACAGCAACAAGGACAATGATTGGACTGAGAAGGTGAACAGCGTCGACAACAGCAGGATTGACGAGCTGGCAGCGAAGATGGATCAGTTGCTTAAGAGCCAGCAAAACCAAGTGTTCATCATGGAGGAAGCTACACCAGAAAAACCAGCATCAGATGGTAAATCAGAGGCGGATCAGTCTGCTGAGGACTTGAATGAAGTGAGCTACGTGAATGGGCAAGGATGGCAGTTCAAGAACTACAACCCTAACCACAATGTTAGGAACAATCCTCACCTGTTCACTAATCCCAAGGCGGATGGAGCAAATGATAACACTCAGAACAACCAGAACACTGGATACCAGTGGAACTACAACCATCAGGGAAGGACCTTTGTACTTAGCCAGCCGTAGAGCAGTCAGTTTCATGCTCAGAAACAGCCGACCAACCTACAGACTGCTCCACAAACTCAATCAACTTCCAGAGATGACACTAAGAGCCTTGCTATGATGATGCAGCAGCTGCTCCAAGGACAACAAATGCAAGGCAAAACATTGAATCAGGTCACGACAGACATCAATGGAAGGATGAACCATATGTTTGATGATTTAAGTGCTAAGTACAACCAGGTCTCTAGTCACATGAGGCAGATGGACATCCAGATCGCTCAAACTGCTGAGAGTGTGAAGAGACAGCAAGGAACACTTCCAGCAAGAACATATAAGAACCCTAAGGAGTGTAATGTTGTCACGCTGAGGAGTGGAAGACCTCTAACAGACCATGCATCTAGGAAGTATACAGCCACTGAGAAAGGAAAGCAGAAAGATTTAGATCAGCCGCCTGAAGCTACACCAACGAAAGAGGAAGAAGCAGAACAGCCCACTGAGACGGATCCTACAGACGAAGAACGGCCTGCTGAGGTCGTTCCCCCTGCTGCTAACCCTTCCCCTGCTCGCCAGTATGTTCCTAAAGTTCCCTACCCAGTTCCAGCCATAGCCACACGCAAGGATAAAGAGGAGATAAAATGCAGAAAGATGCTAGAGGATCTTACGGTTAGGCTTCCTTTGATGAGTGCGATCTAGATGATGCCATCCATGCGAAACTTTGTTAAGGGGCTGATCTCTGGGAAGGTATCTGATGACAGCGAATTCATGGTTGTCTCTAAGGAATGTAGTGCAGTGCTCCAGAATCGGAAGATCAAGAAACAGGGAGACCCAGGGAAATTTGTTCTGTCAATCCAGATTGGAAGAACAGTATTTTCATGTTCGCTGGTTGATTTGGGATCTAGCATAAACCTGATGTCGTATTCTGTCGCTAAGCGTCTTGGATACTCAGATTTCAAGCCCACCATGATGTCTCTAGTGTTTGCTGATCGCTTAGTGAAAACACCTGTTGGAATTCTTCAAGATTTGCAAGTCTTAGTTGGGAACACGCTAGTCCCTGCTGATTTTGTTGTTCTGGAAGTAGAAGAAGAGTCCAAGGATCCCCTGATCCTAGGCAGACCGTTCCTTTGCACAGTGGGAGCCATTATAGATGTCCGACAGGGAAAGATTGACTTACATCTCGGTGATATTGTGATGACTTTTCAGATGGAACAGATGCTGAAGAAGCCAATGCTGGACGGACAGACCTTCACTGTTAAGGAAGAGAGTGATCTGCTGGAACCACATGAAGGGATGATTGAGGAGATCCTGACTGATGATCCTCTAGAACTCGCCTTGACCAGAGCCGAAGCTGAGCAGAGTTTAGAAAATGTTGATGCTGATGCTTATGCCAAGCTCCTGGACTCAGCAAGAAGTATGGAAAGGTTAGTGGCGAATCTAAGTATGGGGGAGAACAGCGAGAGCAGTAATCCAGCCGGAACAACCTCGACTCAGAATCCGCCTGCTCCAGCGTCTCGAACCGACGACTCATGGAGCGAGCTTAAGGCTCCAAAGGTAGAACTCAAACCCCTTCCTAAAGGGCTCAGGTATGCGTTCTTCGGACCTAATTCTACATATCCTGTCATTATAAATGCTGACTTGAACAATGCTGAGATTGCTCTGCTCTTGTGTGAATTGAGAAAATATCGTAAAGCATTAGGTTATTCTCTAGCTGACATACCTGGCATCTCACCTGATTTGTGCATGCATAGAATACACCTAGAAGATGAATCGATGACTTCTGCAGAACATCAGAGGAGGTTAAACCCAAATCTAAAAGATGTTGTTAAGAAATAGATAATGAAACTTCTAGAAGCCGGTGTGATCTATCCGATCTCTGATCGTAAGTGGGTTAGCCCTGTTCATGTAGTACCTAAGAAAGGTGGGATTACTGTTATAACAAATGAAAAGAATGAATTGATCCCTACTAGAACAGTCACTGGTCATCGCATGTGCATTGATTTTCGTAAAATGAATGCAGCAACTCGCAAGGATCACTTCCCACTTCCTTTCATTGATCAGATGCTTGAGAGATTAGCTAACCACCCTTATTATTGCTTTTTAGATGGTTATTCAGGTTTCTTTCAGATTCCCATCCACCCTGACGATCAGGAGAAGACGACATTCACATGCCCATACGGAACATACGCCTACAGAAGGATGTCATTATGCTTGTGCAATGCTCCTGCCACTTTCCAGCGATGCATGATGTCGATTTTTACAGATCTAATTGAAGACATAATGGAAGTTTTCATGGACGATTTCAGCGTCTATGGAAGCTCCTTTCATGTCTGTTTGTCAAATTTGTGCAGGGTACTGAAGAGATGTGAGGAAAAGAACCTTGTGCTGAACTGGGAGAAGTGTCATTTCATGGTCAGAGATGGGATTGTTCTGGGACATAAGATATCAGAGAAGGGCATCGAGGTGGACAAGGCAAAAATCGAGGTCATGATTAGTGTACAACCGCCTACCACAGTGAAAGCAATTCGGAGTTTCTTGGGACATGCTGGTTTCTATAGAAGATTCATCTAGGATTTCTCTAAGATTTCTAGACCACTCACACGGCTGCTCTGCAAAGAAGCCCAGTTCTCGTTTGACAGTGACTGTTTGGCCGCATTCCATGCAATCAAAGGAGCTCTAGTCAGTGCACCAGTTGTTCAACCTCCAGATTGGGACCTTCCTTTTGAGATCATGACAGATGCGAGTGATTTTGCAGTGGGAGCAGTCCTAGGACAGAGAAAAGACAAGAAGTTGCACGTGATCTATTATGCAAGTAAGACGATGGATGAAGCTCAGTGTCGGTATGCAACTACAGAGAAGGAATTCCTTGCTATCGTATACGCATTTGAGAAGTTCAGGTCCTACCTGGTTGGATCAAAGGTAATCGTGCACACTGACCATGCAGCTCTCAAATACCTGCTCTCAAAGAATGATGCTAAACCACACCTCTTAAGGTGGATTCTTTTACTTCAAGAGTTCGACCTAGAGAATCAGAGACAAAAAGGGGGTTGATAATGGAGTCGCAGATCACCTTTCCAGGATGAAAATCTCGGATGAAGCAGTCCTTGATGAGGAACAGCCGATGGAATATGTCAACATGATTGGTCTAAGCCGTCCGGAACAGACACCTACTGCAAACAACGACTGTTCCAGCGCAGAAGAGAAGTTCACGGCAGTGATCCAGAAGCAGTATCCAAATCTTCCATGGTTTGCAGAGATAGCCAACTACCTTGCTGCAGAGAAGGAACCTCTGCAATTTACTGGTACTGGGAAGAGAAAATTTATAAGGGAAGTAAGACATTATTTTTGGGATGAGCCGTATCTATATCGCCAAGGTAAGGATGGGATCTTCAGGAGATGTGTTCCAGAAGCTGAAATTCCAGGAATACTTCACCACTGTCACGGTTCCTCTTATGCTGGCCATTTTGCTACTTTCAAAACAGTTTCCAAGATACTCCAAGCCGGTTTCTGGTGGCCTACTATGTTCAGGGATGCTCATGCATTTATATCACGATGTAACTCCTGCCAAAGGATGGGTAATGTGAGCAAGAGAAACGAGATGCCACAGAACTACATCTTGGAAGTGGAAGTGTTCGACTATTGGGGAATCGATTTCATGGGACCATTCCCAGTTTCTCATAAGAATGAGTACATCTTGGTTGTTGTGGACTATGTCTCCAAATGGGTAGAAGCCGTTGCTAGTCCAACCAATGATGCAAGGGTTGTGACCAAGATGTTCACTTCCATTATCTTCCCAAGGTTCGGTGTTCCTAGAGTGGTCATCAGCGATGGAGGAACACACTTCATAAATAAGCTGTTCCAAGGTTTGCTGAGCAAGAATGGCGTGAAACACAAGGTTGCAACCGCCAATCATCCCCAGACTAGTGGTCAAGTGGAAGTCTCAAACAGAGAGATTAAGAACATCCTGCAGAAAACAGTGAACACTACCCGTAAGGATTGGTCTCTCAAGTTGGATGATGCTCTCTGGGCATACAGAACTGCCTACAAGACGCCATTAGGAACGACTTCTTATCACCTGGTATATGGAAAGGCGTGTCATCTACCTGTTGAACTGGAGTACAAAGCGGCATGGACTGTTAAGCTACTGAACTTCGACATCAAACCGGCCAAGGAGAGGAGAACAATGCAACTTCATGAACTGGAGGAAATCAGGCATCTGGCCTATGAGAGTTCTAAGATCTATAAGGAGAAGACCAAGTCGTTTCATGTAAAAGGATCATCAATAGGAGTTTTGCACCAAATGATCAGGTCCTGCTCGTTAAGTCTCGCGTGAAGCTCTTCCCTGGAAAACTTAAATCCAGATGGTCAGGACCCTTCACCATCAAGGAGGTTCGCCCCTATGGAGCTGTTGTGTTGCTGGACACAAGAGGTGGAGAATTTGTTGTTAATGGTCAGCGTCTGAAGCCATATCTTGCTGACACACCAATCGCAGAAGGAGTAGAAATACCCCTACGCGATCCTTCTCCAGCCTGATCTGCTCATCAAAGTCAAGTTAGTGACGTTAACCAAGCGCTTGGTGGGAGGCAACCTACTGGTATGTATATATTTCCCCTTTATTTATGTTTCTGTTTTGTTAAATTTTAATTGCAGGTCATAAAAACAAAATAATTCTGAGTTGCTTTGGCGGAGCAATCACGTGATTGTTCCACTCGACTGTTCCAGGTAAGTTTCCAGAAATAAAAAAAATTTTAAAAAAAGGAAAAATAGAAGAGGAAGCGGTTAGGTTTTACCTTTTTAAGGTTTTTACCATCTCCCTTCCCCACTATCTCTTTCACGCCGCATCCTCCCCACTCTCCCCTTTGAACCCTAAAATCAAACTCCTTCAGTTCTCCATCTCTTTGTTTGATTTTCGGTTCTTACAACTTAATTCTTGGCAAGTGTGCCTTGTTTTCACAGGAAGTCACCAACTGGAAAGGTAAATCGCGGATTGGAAGTCTCCCTCCCCCACATGCTTTTCGCGAAAATCGCCTCTCCCTCTCTACTCTTGCTTTTGATTTCGATTGTCCTTGATATATAGCTCTGAAACTGTGTTCTCTAATCAGCTAGGACAGAAATCAATTGCTTGAAAGAAGTTAGCTGATTGCATGTTAGGGTTGGGTTTTGAAATCGATTTTGAGATGAGAACTTAAAGCTTGATCTGAGTTTATAATCGATTTGGGATACACTTTCATGAGTTTCCGGAGATTTATCAATGGCTTGATAGTTATTAGTTAAACTGATGTTTGGTTATTTCACTTCATGGAATCGGGTTTAATAATCGGTTTTGGAGCAAGCTAGTTTAATTGATCTATGTTTCCTTGCATGCGCTTGCTTGATAATTCAAAGAGTTATATGCTAATAACATGTTCATGTTTATTTCCTGCAGATGGGTCCCAAGCTTCGACTTCCAAAGCCAAGAGGAAACCCTTCCCCTGCCGCAAGAGCTCCTGAGGGATACCCGTGGCCGAACAAAGAGGAGAACAAAGCGATTGACATCAATGACCCTATGCTGCTGGACTACAATGTTGAGGGGTGGGACAAAGACTCGGCAGCAAAGTACAACAAGCTCCTCAAGGCCGAGATCTCCCCCACTAAATGTGCGCACGCGGACACCTTAGCCGATCTCGGTCTTGACACTGATGTGTTCGACACACTGGACTCGATAGGTTTCGCTGGTCTCTGCTACAGGGTGTACCCTCTATACCCAGATTTGGTGAGGCAAGTTCTTGCAACATGCCAAGTGACCTACCAGAACCCCACGGCACCGACCTACGAGAACTACTCCTTCTCTTTCATGGCAGATGGCAAGTTCTGCTCCATCTCTCTTCAAGACCTCAATGAGCTCTACGAGATTACAGACGAGCCTAGAGGATTTTCAGTGGATAAGAAGTTTGTGCCACAGAATGCTTTTTGGGATCTCATTTCAGCTGGGAAGTTCACACTTCGCAAGGCGTACCAGTCGCAAATCCGAAACCCCACATTGAGAGTACTTGCCAAGATAATCTCCAACACCCTGTTCGCAAAGGAATACACCTCCAAGGTCACGAGTGGTGAGCTCCAGGTTCTCTACACTTGTCTTGAGGATGAGATTCGCAGGGATCAGGTGGTACCAGTGCAAGAAGTCAAGACCAATCCATGTTTCCACCTGATCTCCATGTTCGCAGAGCGCAAGAACGCGTTACTCCACACAGATGACAAGAAGGATCGCACCGGCAGCCTCCTCATCCCCTTGTTCGAGCACTTCAATATCAACCTCAGCGCCTACACGGTTCTTTCGGAGATTGAGTACATTGATACTCCATACCTGCTCGCGTGTCACATCCTCCGCGATGAGCGCACATACATGTTCCAGGACAAGGAAGGGAACTCTCTGTACTGCCAACTTCCCATGCCAGGTTTCACCAACTTCCTCACCCTGGACAACATAGTGTTCTTACCGCCAGCGGAACAGCTCTACCAAGACCTGCGTGCTCCACCTCCAAACGATGATGATGACATGGATGATGTGGAGGATGTAACTCCAACAGATGGAGGTGACTTCGACCTGGACTCACATCTTGACCTAGATGATGACGCGGCATACCGCAAGTGGATGGTGGATTCTCAGCGCAAGAACAACAGCCTGATGAAGAAGATCCTGAAGCTGATCACAGGGGGTTGCTTCGCAGGACAGAGTGGTCAGGAGGAGCCGAGAACACCTCAGAGGACTCGGCAAGTAGGCAAGGAACCAGTTGGGCCTTCAGGAGGGGATGATCGCTTGCCAAGCAATAGGAGGACGACTGGTGATATATGGTGTTTTATACATCATTGTATATATGTTTTTTAATTGGTTTTCAAGTCTTTATCGAGTCTTTCTAGTCCTTTTTGAGTCATTACAGGTTTAGAGTTGCACTGGATGGGATATGGACCAGTAGAAGCAAAAGAGACAGAAAACAGTGCAGTTTGGTGATTTTCACGCAGAACACTCTGATGAGTGTTCCGATTGATTGTTCCGCGGCGGAGAATTTTAAGGAAACTACACTTATTTCGGGATTTGCCCTAATTATCCTCTTTTTCTTTTCCAGCCGCCTGTGGCTTTGATATATTATTATTTTCTGTTTCTCATTATCATTCTACGCTATTGGAGACACAAGAAACCATTGGAGACTTTTGTGCTTTTGGATTGTAAAGGGAGAAGGCTTCATCTCTCTCGTTTTGGAGAAGAATCCCTGAACCCTCTTTCTATCTCTTTTATTAACATGCAGTATTATTCAGATTCGATTTCTGTGTTTTCTCCTGTTATGACTGAGTAGTAGATCCTGTTAGCTTAGGGTGTTAGGGTGTTAGATCATGAGCTAAACATAGATAGGTTGATAAATTGGTTGTCTTCATTCATAACTGCTCTTATTGCTTGCATTAAACTGACAAGTTATTGTTAGATCCTAGGTTTAACCTGTTCATTAACCGTGTAATAGGTTGCTAGATCTGTTATGAATGAGCATTGCATCCCTAATCAGCGAAAGTAGATATTAGGGTGTTTTGTGAACCTATCGGACCTGATCTCTATTGCTTGCGATCGCTTCTCACCTCAACGACAGTTAGATGGTGAGATCGATCAGCATAGGGAGCAGTGCCACGACAGTGGACTGTTCTACTTGAGTGATCCGAGTTCTAGACTTGCACTTAATAAAACCTGAATAATTGTTTGGCTTGTGGTTGTGAACACCCGAATAAACCACCCTAGGCTAGCTCCTTTAAACCTTGAAAACTTAAAACCAATTTGTTTCTTGCTCTTCGCGTTACCCTAATCTCAAACCCCCCATATTGTTTTAGCTAAGTATTGATCCAATAGAAATAAAGTATAATAGTGGTCTCTGTGGATTCGATCCTAAAGTGCTACATCGACATACCATTCGATTGTGGTAGTGTGCACATTAGGTTAATTGGTGTGCGTGTACACGAATATCAATTTGGCGCCGTTGCTGGGGACCATCTTTTTTACCTTTATTTTTCGGTTATTTATTTAGTCTAAGACCTCTAACTTGCTATTTTCTCTTTGTTGCAGGAGATCGCAAGGTTTAGAAAGAAAGAAAGAACAACAACAACCAAGGCCGACTAACACCACCATGGGTGATCATGGCCATCAGGATGATCTCACTGCAGCAATGGCACTGATGCAACAACAGATGCTTCAGATGCAGCAGACCATCCAAGCTCAGCAAGCAGCTGCGGAACAAGCTGCTCAACAGGCTGCTCTCGCGCAGCAGGAACATGCGGCACAGACTATTCCAATCGGGCAGAGAAACCATCCACGTAACCTTTCTACTACGCGCTCTGCCATTGTTCCTCCACTCTGTAGCAATCTGGACTTCGAGATCAAGCCTGCTTTGATCGGTCTAGTGCAGAGTAAGGTGTTCTCTGGTCTCTCTACAGAAATTCCAATGGAGCATATTGAGAGATTCGAGAGAGTCTGCAACTTTTCACGCGCGAATGGTGTTCCACCAGACTACATCAAGTGCACGCTATTCCCATTCTCTCTTGATGGAAAAGCTGCACGGTGGCTGAACTCTCTCCCTACAGGTTCTCTCTCTTCATGGGAACAGGTCCGATCAACGTTCCTGAGCTACTTCTACACTAAGGCGAGAACTGCAGCATTGAGGAACAAGATCACCTCATTCAGACAGCTCCCCGACGAGCATTTTTGTGATGCATGGGAGCGTTTCAATGTCAATCGCAGAGAGTGCCCTCACCATGGATTTGATGATGATTACCTCCTGGGAATTTTCTATGATGGAGTAGACTGGAAATATCGAAATTCTATGAACTCTGCGAGCAATGGAGATTTCATGACTCAGACCACTGCTGGAGCATTTGAGTTGATTGAGAACATGGCTGCTAGCTCTGCTGACGAGAACAGTGAGAGAGATCGCTCCAAGGTAATGGACAGTGTTGGAACCCAGAAGATCGATGAGCAGACAGCTAAGATTGATCATCTACTAAGGAACAATCAGCAAGAGGTTTGTTACACCAATGGAACAGGGTATGTACAGAACAACCAGGCACAAGGATCTGGATATCAGCAAGGCTTCCCGCAGAACTTCCAGGGTAAAACCTTCATCTTCAGTGAGGCAGAGAACAGGTTCGTCCCTCAGAATCAGAATTTGAACCAGCAACAGCCGCAGAACAACCAGCAGACTGCTCCAACAACTGTTCCGCCAGATGAGCTGAAAAATCTCAACTCTATGATGCAGCAGATGCTCCAGAGCCAGCAACTTCAGGTCAAGGCATTGAATCAGGTTACCACAGACATCAACACCAGGATGGACAGCATGTTCACTGATCTGAATACAAAATATGATGCTGTGAACAGCCACATAAAGAGGATTGATGGTCAGCTTGCTCAAACCGCTGAAACTGTTAAGAGGCAGCAAGAAACCCTTCGTGGAAAGAGTGTGATGCACTGTAATGCAACAGAACATAGGTGTGAGAAAGCTGTAGAAAAAGAAACAGAGCAGTTGTTCTCTGAAACTGTCTCAGGCGCAGAAAAGAGAACAGAACAACCTGCTAGATGTGTAGTGACTGCTCCTGACGAATCTGCTGAGACTCCACCAGTGCGAGTCTATGTTCCTAAGGTTCCCTATCCAAATCCACCACCACTGAAGGTATTGCCTAAGGTTGATGATCCTGGAAAGTTTGTTTTCCCATGTTCCATTGCTGGAGTAGAATTTAAGGATGCTCTTTGTGACTCCGGATCATGCGTGAATCTTGTCTCAAAGGCGATTGTAGACAAGCTGGGCATTGCTGATGTTGAGCCTTCTCAGGTGACTCTGGCGTTTGCAAACTCCTCCACAGAAATCCCTTATGGCACCATTCGCAACCTTCCTGTCCAAGTAGGGGATTGTGTGCTTCATGCTGAATTTCAGGTTGTTGAGATGAAAAAAAAACATGAGATGCCTTTGATTTTTGGAAGATCATTTATGGCTACAGTGGAAGCAATCGTCGACATGCCTAATAAAAGAGTCTTCTTTTCCAACATCAACAAGAAGGTTTTCTACAAGGCTGTCCCAACCAGATCACAAATTCGACACGCCTCCGGCATCTCAATGGTTAGTGGAGAACAGCTGAAAAATTTTCCAAAGAAAGAGTTTGGTGATGAGAGTAAGATTGGACGAGTCTTGGATGGAGATCCTCACACTGATACCAAGAAGCACAGTGGGAACACAAGGGTGAAAGAAAAAGTCCAGAAGAAAAGGGTCAATGGCGGCCCTACGATGACTTTGATACCTCGCATGTGTGATGAGAGATCCATTGAGTATGAGGTAAAGTGCAAAGGTACCTCTAAACCTTTCTCTAAAGTCAGAGTTGTTCTCACTGATGAGTTGAGAGAGAAAGGAGAAGCTCCTGTGAAAGGGTTGTTGAGCAGAGTTTTGAAGCTGAACATGTCTGATTGTGGAGCTTGTTTTGGAACAAGCCCGGATGCTCAACCTGACTGATCCATGTCACCAAGTCAAGCTAGTGACTTAAACCAAGCGCTTGGTGGGAGGCAACCCACTGTTATTGAGTCTCAGGTCAAAAAGCAGAAAAATCCGAGATACTGCAGCAGGAACATTCTGGCGCTTGTTCCACCCGACTGTTCCAGAAACGGAGCATCATGTTCTCCAGAAGAGAGAGCGGCGGCTCCAGGTGAAATCTGGCAGCAGAACAAGTCTGGGAGAGCACGAGTTCCAGGTAAGTATCTCAACAAAAAAATGTTTTTATTATTGTTTAAACCTTCTCTCTGATTTATTTTCACACCGAGACGTTGTGAAGTAAGTCTGGGGGAGGGTTTCATCGTTTACTAACTCGTTTCTTTCTTTTGTTTATCTTTTGAGTCATTTTGAGTCAGTTTTTAAGATCGAGTCAGTCAAAACTTTGTGGGAATTAGGACCTTATTCCGTGTTGATCACTAACCACCTCGTGCTTTAGTTATCTTATTCAGTGACCTTAGCAGTGGCGAAAGACACACATATGGACCTGGAACACCCTGCCATATCTCACTTGATTCTCCAGAAGTTCTCAGCCGATCAGGTTACACTGGGTAGACTTAACTCCACTTAACTTGAACCTAATATTGACTGAAATTCTTCTTGTTATGGGCACTAAATCAGGGAAACGAGAACTACATTCAGGACATCTTATCCTTTATATCCATCTTTTGTTGTTCCTGAGTGGCTAGCTCATCTTTAGCTAGTTCCTACCCTGCACCTTAGCCTTTATTCCACCCCCATGCATTTGTTTTTCAGTGTTATATGTGCAGATATGTGCAAAAGGTCGGAGAGGAAAGGATCGACGCAGCCTCTTACTCGTTACTGCTGCAAGTGTCGATCATACAGGGAGAACAAGCAGATTAAGAGAACAGCCGCTCCCTAACCAAACACCTGCGCAAAAACAAGAGTGGAGAACAAGAATGTATTTGGTGATGGAGAAGGGGAAGAATTCAGGAAACATGAGCCACTGGAAAGGTTGAGCAGAAGAGTGGATATCAATATGAAGGGTTGAGGAACATACAGATGAGCAGAGCAGTCTGATGACTGATCCAGAGCATAACAGAGCAGTCGTTCCAGGGAGAGCAAAAACGAGTAGGGGCTGCGGACATCAATGGATCCGTCCTCTCTTGCAGTTTTGCGCGATATCCTTCATCCACCTCAAAAATTGGTAACCCTTAAACACTTGAAACTCCACCATTGAAACACTTAAATAGCCTGTTCCACACCTAGACCGTCTACCCTGAATAGTGCCTGTGATGAGAAGCTCACGCAACTCTTAAATGAATGTAGGGAGTTCTGTCTCGATAGTGTTGCTTTTTCAGGTTTGAGATGTAGAGTATGGAGCCGATTTTTGAACAGCAGTCAGTGGGGTTCTGGTAAGGGTGTGCTGTCCTAGTTTACTGCTTGTATGGTTCAGAGATTCGTGGTTAAGGTATGGTTGCTGAGAATAGGAGAGTTCCCACACTTTCAAACCTTTCTTCCTGTTCTTGATACTTGGTCTTGTTCGAGGACAAACAAGGATCTAAGTCTGGGGGAATTGATATATGGTGTTTTATACATCATTGTATATATGTTTTTTAATTGGTTTTCAAGTCTTTATCGAGTATTTCTAGTCTTTTTTGAGTCATTACAGGTTTAGAGTTGCACTGGATGGGATATGGACCAGTAGAAGCAAAAGAGACAGAAAACAGTGCAGTTTGGTGATTTTCACGCAGAACACTCTGATGAGTGTTCCGATTGATTGTTCCGCGGCGGAGAATTTTAAGGAAACTACACTTATTTCGGGATTTGCCCTAATTATCCTCTTTTTCTTTTCCAGCCGCCTGTGGCTTTGATATATTATTATTTTCTGTTTCTCATTATCATTCTACGCTATTGGAGACACAAGAAACCATTGGAGACTTTTGTGCTTTTGGATTGTAAAGGGAGAAGGCTTCATCTCTCTCGTTTTGGAGAAGAATCCCTGAACCCTCTTTCTATCTCTTTTATTAACATGCAGTATTATTCAGATTCGATTTCTGTGTTTTCTCCTGTTATGACTGAGTAGTAGATCCTGTTAGCTTAGGGTGTTAGGGTGTTAGATCATGAGCTAAACATAGATAGGTTGATAAATTGGTTGTCTTCATTCATAACTGCTCTTATTGCTTGCATTAAACTGACAAGTTATTGTTAGATCCTAGGTTTAACCTGTTCATTAACCGTGTAATAGGTTGCTAGATCTGTTATGAATGAGCATTGCATCCCTAATCAGCGAAAGTAGATATTAGGGTGTTTTGTGAACCTATCGGACCTGATCTCTATTGCTTGCGATCGCTTCTCACCTCAACGACAGTTAGATGGTGAGATCGATCAGCATAGGGAGCAGTGCCACGACAGTGGACTGTTCTACTTGAGTGATCCGAGTTCTAGACTTGCACTTAATAAAACCTGAATAATTGTTTGGCTTGTGGTTGTGAACACCCGAATAAACCACCCTAGGCTAGCTCCTTTAAACCTTGAAAACTTAAAACCAATTTGTTTCTTGCTCTTCGCGTTACCCTAATCTCAAACCCCCCCCATATTGTTTTAGCTAAGTATTGATCCAATAGAAATAAAGTGTAATAGTGGTCTCTGTGGATTCGATCCTAAAGTGCTACATCGACATACCATTCGATTGTGGTAGTGTGCACATTAGGTTAATTGGTGTGCGTGTACACGAATATCAACTGGCAACGAGAGCGGCGACTCTGATTGAGTCCATCAGGACTATTTTCTATCCCATTGTCTTATCCATCTGAACTATTTATTTTTCATGCTTTCTTTATTTTGGTGTGTTTTATTTGTTCCTCCTATTTCTATCACAACCAGGGATGGTGTGATTTAAGTCTGGGGGGGCATTGTGTGCTTTGAGTCAGTTTGTTCTTGAGTCATTTTCATGTTTTTATCGAGTCTTGCTTTAGGATCGAGTCAGTCTGAACTATTGTGGGAATAAGGACCTTATTGTGTGATGCTATCTTAACCACCTCGTGCTCTAACTTTCTTATTCAGTGACCTTAGCAGTGGCGAACGACCCATACATGAAACTGCAACACTCTGACATTTCTCATTAGACTCTCCAGAAATTCTCTACTGATCAGGTTACACTGGGTAGGCTAAACTCCACCTTACTTGGACCTAATTTTGACTCTTAATTCTTCTTGTTATGGGCATTAGATCAGGAAAACGAGACCTACACTCAGGACTTCTTTCTCCTTTTCATCCCTCTTGCTGTTCCTGAGTGGCTAGCTCATCTTTAGCTAGTTCCCACCTTTCACCTTAACATTTATTCCACCCACATGCACTTGTTTTTCCCATATTATATATGCAGATATGTGCAAAAAGGTTGGAGAGGAAAGGATCGACTCAGCCTCTTACTCATCGATGCTATATCATTCAGAAGAAGAGGAAGGAACATAATGCAGAGGAAACCAATCGAGTGTCTGATCCATTAATGGAGAACAGTCAGGTGCCTAATCCATCACTACGAAGATCAAGTCAGAGAGTTGAGGTAAAAACCCCCAGTGGCTCCCAAAATTAATTGTTACCTCCTTCTCTCATCACTATGCAATCATTGTATATAAGTTATGTTTAAAAAAAAAAAAAAAAAAAAAAAAAAAAAAAAAAAAACGAGTATTCTATTATTTTATTTTTTTAAGTGACGAGAAAGGGGATGAATTCATATGATTATGCCACTGGAAAAGGTGTAATGATTCAGTACCATGGATGGAGTAAGGAAGAGTTATTAATATGAGAGGAGCAGTCAGACAGAGCGATCCGACTGGAGAACATCCAGTTTGATCAGCGCAGAAGTGAGTAAGGGCTGTGGAGATCAATGGATCCGTCCTCTCCTGCAGTTTTGTGCGATATCCTGCATCCACTTAAATAAAATTGGTAACCCCTAAACACTTTTAGCTCCACTCAAACACTGCAACAGCATGTTTTAATACCTAGCCCGTCTACCCTGAGTAATGCCAGTGACAAGAAGCTCACGCTTATCATAAATGAATGTAGGGAGTTTTGTCTCGATAGTGTTGCTTTTTCAGGTTTGAGATATAGAGTATGGAGCCGATTTTCGAACAGCAGTCAGAGGGTTTCAGTAAGTGTATGAGGTCCTAGCTAACTTCTTATATGGTTCAGAGATTTGTGGTAAGAGTATGGTTACTGATGATAAGCGAGTTCCCACACTTTCAAACATTTCTCCATGTTCTTGGTACTTGCCTTGTTCGAGGACAAACAAGGATCTAAGTCTGGGGGAATTGATATATGGCTTTTTTCACATCATTTGTATATATGTTTTTATTTGATTCAAGTCTCTAATTCGTGTTAGTCTAGTGCTTTTTGGTCATTTTCAGGTCTAGAGTTGATAGATGAGTAAAGAGAGGCTACATGAAGAAAATATGCCTTTTTGGAGTTATCCTGCGGAGAATACTCAAGAAGAATAATGGAACAAGCGACGGAGTGATCCCGATGGTTGTTCCAGGCGAATATGGAAACTCTCTATTTTCGGGAATTAAAGCCCAAAAGCCCTAATTTACTTCTAACTCTTGGCGCCTCCTTATAAAAGGATCTGCTACTTTTATTTTACCTTCGGACGCTAGTTTTTACCAGAGAACTAAGTACTTTTGGCGATTTGCAATTGTAAGGGAGAAGGCTCCATCTTTCCTAGAGAAGATCAACTTGAACCCTCTGTTCTTCTACTCTTTTATCATGCAGTTTATTTCAGAATTTATGTCTTTGATTGCTTGCATCATGATCGAGTAGTAGCCTTGCTCACCTAGGGTTTTTAGGGTGTTGAACCTAAGCTAAACATAGATAAGCGATATTCATAACTGTTCTTCATTCATATTGTTCTTAATGCTATATGTAATCTGATCACTTACTGATAGATCTAGGGTTTATCACCTAGTTAACCGCTTAGGAGATAACCTGACATGTATTGATTGAGCTTAATATCCCTAATCAGCGAAAGTAGATATTAGGATAGTAAGTGGACTAAACCGGACTTGATCTCTAAAGCTTGCAATCGATCCTCATCCCAACGACAGTTAGGAGGTGAGATCGATCTGCAAAGCGATCGTTACCACGACAGTGGAGCGACCCAGTTGAGTGATCCGAGTCCTAGAAAGCACCTCACTGCGCTTGAATAATTGTTTGGCTCTATATCGACACCCAATGAAATACCCTAGGCTAGCTCTTTTATTAATTGTTTGAATCAATCTTAGTTCATCTTGTTCACTATTGTCACCTTTAAAATCAAAGCCCACTTTCATC
Source organism: Hirschfeldia incana (assembly GCA_026261945.1). Lineage (NCBI taxonomy): Eukaryota > Viridiplantae > Streptophyta > Magnoliopsida > Brassicales > Brassicaceae > Hirschfeldia > Hirschfeldia incana. The sequence goes on along the minus strand of JABCMI010000143.1, from coordinate 189,736 downwards.
TTAGCTTGATTTCGAAACTTATAGAAATAAAGTGTAGACTGGTCCTCTGGACTTGAATCTTAAATACTACAATTACAACTGTTAACTTGGCAGTAGCAAGGATTCATTTTTAGTGTATCAGAGACACCCGCAACTGACTAGGCGCCTGGAGCTACCAACGTTCGATGGAACGGAGGCTGAGAGTTGAGTGCTGCGTGTCGAAGAGTATTTCGATTTGGGGGAGCTGTCGAAGACTGACAAACTCCGAGCAGTACGCATGTGTTTCACCGGCGAGGCGTTGATGTGGTATCGGTGGGAATGCGGACGAAACCCTTTTCGAAGCTGGGGACACCTGAAATACAGGGTCCTATAGCAATACGCGATGGTGCACGATCGAACACCTGGAGAGAGGCTGTTGAAGATCCAACAGGAGGGAACAATCCAAGAGTTCAACCGTGATTTTGTAGGTCTGGCTTCTAACGCCGCCGACATACCTAATCACATGTTGGAGATGGCGTATTCTAACGGGTTACGATCCAAACTCCGTAACGGAATGATGATGTTTGAGCCACATAATCTCGATCAGATGATGAGAGCAGCACAAAAAGTTGAGCTTTGGCATGAGGAAGACGACGGCGTGACTTCCAAGCCCACTTCGGGTAACAAAACTCAAGTTTTAAAGCCCATTAACAATACCCAGATCTAGGCCCAAACCTAGAATAAACCAAAAACCCAACCAACCACCACGGTGTCGACTCAGAAAGGGAACAGATTTAGGGCTCCGAACGCTCACCGACGTCTGACACCACCTTTCCGACGACTTACACCGATAAAGGTTGAACGGTGGAAGAAGGAGGGTCTCTGTTTCAAATGCGATGAGAAATTCCACCCAAATCATCTTTGTGCGCAAGCTCAAGTAACCGTTCTCGTGCTACACGCCAACGGGGTGGAGGAGGAGCTTCTCGATGAACCCTGTGAGCTGATTGAGGAAGAAGGAGCCGTTGAAGCGATGGTAGCAGAGGTTTCAATCAAATCGGTGGTGGGGATCACTTCTCCTAAAACAATCAAGCTCGTTGGCAAGATTGGTGATAGGGAAATGGTTGTACTGATTGATAGTGGCGCAACCCATAACTTCCTTTCGGAGAAGGTGATAAAAGAACTGGGCTTGCAAACCAACTCTACGGAGAGATACGGAGTGTTGGTAGTTGTGGGGGTGAAGGTGCGAGGTCGTGGTGTCATTAAGGACGTCGAGTTAAAGCTACCTTCGTGTACATTTCACACCAGTTTCCTACCGTTGGAACTGGGAATTACAGACGTCATCTTGGGTATGCAGTGGCTTGATACGCTGGGAGAGACAATGGTGAACTGGAAAACTTAGACAATGAGATTCTGGTTGAATGAGGAATGGGTGACTGTGCAAGGCGACTTGAGCGTACAATATGCCCAAGTCTCTCTGAAGTCTCTTTGGAAGGTCATGGGAAAAGGGGACGAAGGATTTGTGGTGGAGTATGGGGGGATTCACGGTGAGAAAGTGTCACTTCCAGTGCCTACACTCGGAGGATGGGAAGAGGTTCTTCAACAGTTTACTGAAGTCTTTGAAGAACCCACTGAGCTTCCTCCTTCACGAGGAAAAGAACACGGAATCACACTCGAGGCAGGAGCAAAGCATGTGAGTGTGCGTCCTTTTCGCTATCCACAGGTTCAGAAGGCTGAGACTGAGAAACAGATAGCGTCGATGCTAGCAACTGAGATCATTCGAGAGAGTGGCAGCCCCTTCTCAAGCCCAGTGCTGCTAGTGAAGAAAAAGGACGGTAGCTGGAAGTTCTGTGTGAACTACAGAGCACTCAACCGAGTCACAATAGCTGATAAATATCCAATCCCCATGATAGATCAGTTACTGGACGAGTTACACGGAGCTCAAGTCTTCTCAAAAATTGACTTACGCTCCGGGTACCATAAGATCTTGGTCAAGCCAGAGGACGTGCCTAAAACAGCTTTTCGCACCCACAATGGACATTACGAGTTCCTCGTCATGCCCTTCGGCTTGTCAAATGCCCCAGCTATATTTCAGTCATTGATGAATCAGGTGTTCCGTTCTTATCTACGTCGGTTCGTGCTGGTGTTCTTCGATGACATTTTGGTCTACAGCAGAACTTAGGAGGAACATAAGGAACACCTAGTTCTGGTTCTAGGCATTTTACGAGAACAAAAGCTCTTCGTGAACCGCAAGAAATGCCAGTTTAGAAGTTCTCAAGAGGAGTACTTGAGGCACATCATCTCAGGATAGGGGGTAGCAGTTGATGGAGCAAAGATCCAAGCAATGTTGCAGTGGCCTGAACCAAGAAATGTCAAGGCTTTGAGAGGGTTCCTTGGGTCTCACAGGTTATTACCGAAAGTATGTTAAGGACTACGGTAGTATTGCTCGTCCATTGACTATTCAGCTGAGGAAGGAGCAGTTCAGTTGGAATGAGGATGCTGCAAAGGCGTTTTATGTCCTCCAACAAGCCATGACAACAGTTCCGGTATTGGAAATGCCTAACTTCAATGAAACGTTTTTCATCGAGTCTGATGCGTCGGGGATAGGCTTGGGAGCAGTCCTCATGCAACACAATCAACCAGTCGCTTACTACAGTCAAGCTTTAACAGAGAGACAGAAGCTCAAGTCAATTTATGAGAGGGAATTGATGGCAATCATCTTTGCTATTCAAAAATGGCGCCATTACTTGCTGGGTAGGAAGTTCATTGTGAGAACTGATCAAAAGAGCTTGAAGTTCTTGATGGAGCAGAGAGAAGTAACCTTGAGTATTAGAAAGGGCTGACCAAACTACTTGGGTTTGACTTCGATATTGTTTACAAGCCTGACTTGGAGAACAAAGCAGCTGACGCTTTGTCTAGGGTGATGGGAGCAGCTGAGTTGTTTGCAGTGTCTACTACGAAAGTCTTACAGTTGGAGGAGATCGCAAGTGCAGTAGACAATGGTGAGGAGTTACAAAAACTCATTACAGAGTGGAAGGAGGATCCTTTGAAACACCATGATTACACAATTGTTCAAGGGCCTTTGCTGAGGAAAGGTAAGCTAGTTATTTCTCGAAGCTCAGCTCTTGTTGGTGTGATTATGAATGAATACCATGCGGGAAAAATGGGAGGTCATGGAGGTGTGGTTAAGACTCAGAAGAGGATTGCAGAGCTGTTCTTTTGGAAAGGTATGATGACAGATATTCGTCGTAATGTGGCAGCTTGCTCCATCTGTCAGAGACAGAAGTATTCAACCTTAGCGTTGGGAGGACTTCTGCAGCCAATTCCTGTTCCAATGCAGGTGTGGGAGGATCTTTCGATGGACTTCGTCGAAGGTCTTTCACGCTCTTAGGGGAAGAATACGGTGATAGTGGTGGTGGATAGGCTCACCAAATTCAGTCATTTCGTGGCGTTGAGTCATCCTTTCTCTGCAACCGACGTGGCTCTGATTTTCATCCACGAAGTAGTGCGCTTGCATGGGTTTCCTCGAACCATCGTCTCCGACAGGGATAAGGTCTTCACAAGCTCCTTTTGGAAGGAATTGTTTTGTCTGTCGGGTACGCGCCTCTACTTCAGCACTGCGTATCATCCCCAGTCAGATGGATAGACTGAGGTGACCAATCGCAGAATGGAGACTTACTTGCGCTATTTTTCTGGGGATAAGCCTAAGACATGGTCTCAATACTTGACGTGGGCAGAGTTCAGCTACAACACGGCTTTTCATTCAACTCTACAAATGACCCCATTCAAAGCTCTCTACGGTCGTGACCCTCCAACTTGGGTGAAGTTTGAGAATGGGTAAACAAACAATGGAGAGTTGGAGAGGCAGTTGAAAGAACGTGATGCAGCTTTGCAGTTGTTAAAGGAGCACCTGTTGCGAGCTCAGCAGTTGAGGAAAGATAGAGCTGATAAGAGTCGCAGAGAGGTGGAACTGATGGTGGGAGATTGGGTGTATGTGAAACTCCGTCCATATCATCAGAAAACACTAGCTCGTAGGCTGAATGAGAAGCTATCAGCAAGGTTTTCTGGACCGTTTGAGGTGGAGGAGAGGGTTGAAAAGGTCGCGTACAAGTTGAAGCTCTCTGAGAACGCAAAAATCCACCCTACCTTCCACATCTCTCAACTGAAGAAAGCTATCGGAGAGATCACTGAGAGCTTACCTCTTTCTGAGCAGCTTAACAGTGAGAAGGAGTTGGTAGTGGAGCCTGAGACAGTAGTGTCACAGAGAGTGAACAGCGAGTCTGGTCAGAAGGAAGTACTGATTAAGTGGCAAGGGTTGCCTAGTCATGATTGTACGTGGGAATGGGTTTCTGCCATCACGAAGCGTTTTCCTCACTTTAACCTTAAGGACAAGGTGAATTTCGATGGGGATGGTATTGATACGTACGATGCACTGCACCCACCTATCTTGTACCAGTACAAGAGAAGGACCCAAAAGGAGTAGGAATGGAAGAAGCTTTTCGGCCCAGGAGTGTTGGTATTCCGTGGGTATTGCGTAGAGGAATAAAGTAGTAACAGTGTCTGTCGAGTCATCAGACAAGACATGTGCGTCTGTTGGTCACGGAGACTCGCTAACGGCATCAGCAACAACCTTGGATCGGTATAAGAAGAGAGAGAGGAGTAGAGTATATTTTTTATGAGAGATTTTGTCAAGTAGTAGTTAAAGGAGAGGAGAACTCCAAAGAAAAATTATTTGTTTCACAACTTTTTCATCAAATAAAGTTATTGCATTTCCTTTAAATCGTTTCTCTTTTACAAGTTCGATACATCTAAACTGTATCATTTGGCTTCATATGCAGTAACCTAGCCCATATTTATTTGTCTTGCTCAAGGGAAAGACATAATCATGCTTCTCTTATATGTAGACGATATGGTGATAATTGGTAATAGTTCAGCAGTCATGAATCATCTCTTAGAAAAAACTGAGCAACCAGTTTCGGATGAAAGACCTTGGCAGGTTGCACTACTTTATGGGAATCCAAGCTCAATTTCATGAGGACTGTTTCTTTCACAGCAGAAGTACGCAAAAGATCTGCTTACAGTTTTAGCTATGCTTTGCTTTGCATACCAACTTTTCTACCTCTTCAGTCAAAACGAGATGACCGCTATTCTCAAATCCAAACTACTTTTAAAGTTTATCTAACAAGCTCCAGTATCTGACGTTTACTAAACCAGAGATATACAATATGCAAACATGCATCCTCTATCAGTGTCATACTTCAATATATTAAAGCTAAGCTGTAAACCAGACATATTTTAAACGGGAAAATCGCATTTTAAACACTCAGAGTGTCACTTTCTAGCACTTTAAACACTGAAGTTTTTCGCTAGCACTTTAAACCTCCAAAGTGACATTTTTAGCATAACAAACCTCCAACTACGTTTTTATGTACACATGTGACCGGTTTTACAGGTTAAAATATTAATAAAAATAATAAAATTAATAAAAATAATCAAAATACATAAAAATTCGAAAAAAATAGAGAAATTGTAAAAATTTCAAAACAAAGTTCAAAAATATGTAAAATTTCAAAACTATAAAATTTTGAATTTAAATTTTTAAAATAAAATAAATATGAAATATTCTAAAAATTTAAAAATAAGATCTAAAATATAAAAAATATCAAATTTAAAAACTAAAGTAAAATTTAAAAACTTTAAAAATTATAAAATTCAAAAATAAGATATAAAATTTAATATTTAAACTTAAAAACTAAAATTCTAAATATCTAACTGAAAAATTAATAAAAATACATAAACTTGCACCTTTTGAATGCTTCAAATTTGAAATTTTATATTTATATTTTATATTCTAGAAATTTTTGATTTTTTACGTTTAATATTTAGAATTTAAAATGTGATTTTCCTGTTAAATATTTAGAATTCTTAAAGTTTTTAAAATTTTAATTTAGTTTTCAAATTTGATATTTTTTTTTCATTTTAGATCTTATTTAAGAATTTTTAATATTTTATTTTATTTTTTAAATTTGAATTTTTATTTATATATTTTTGAACTTTTACATTTTTGAACTTTGTTTTGAAAGTTTTACAATTTTCCAATTTTATTCGAATTTTTGTGTATTTGTATTTTTTTTTAAAAAAATTGTTATTTTTATTAAATTTTTACCTGTAGAACCGGTCACCACAGGCAAAAAAAACGTAGTTGGAGGTTTGTTATGTTAAAAATGTCACTTTGGAGGTTTAAAGTGCTAGCCAAAAAACTTCAGTGTTTAATGAAGGACAAAAGTCTGATTCAGATTCAAAGTTCATGAGCTAAGGTATCTATCAATAACCGATGGCTAAGGTTGAAGACGAAGGGTTTTGTGGGGTACTTTTTCATCTCGAGCTCTTCCTATTTAATTTTTTCAGAGAGTCAAACTGTGGCATTTGGATTTTTACTCGGTGTTCTTTTTTTATATAACATAACGGAAGCACTGGGGGAAAGGCATTGACATAATCACAGAAGTTTCTTGAGCTAATCCTCTTTCGCAACAGCGCGATGGTTATGTAAGTAACACATTGTCTTCTTTTATTTTATTTTTTTTTTTTTTTTTACTGTAAGTAACACATAGTCTTCTTTAACTTAAATTTCCAAGTGTTCTTTTTTTTTTTACTGTAAGTAACACATAGTCTTCTTACTGTAAGTAACACATAGTCTTCTTTCGCAACAGCGCGATGGAAATTTCCAAGCAGAACATGTATTTATTTAACTTAAATAGCTTACGTCCAACCTAAATAACATCATTGAAATACCAATATACGGTATATACTATCTGGAGAAGCCGGGTTGGTCGGTTATAACATCATCCCGGTGTAATATAAACCGTATCAATTTTTAATTATATCTAACTTTGTTTGAAGTTTAGCTTAAATTTCAGTAGTTTTTATAGGGTAGGCGTGGACTTCGCACTCATGAGTCCATGACTCATGTCACTCATCCATACACAAACCACAAGATTTTAAACCGGCAACGACCGAGGTGAAACGGTGCCAGATTTGTTTGCCTGGGAATAGATCATGAGTTCATTTACAATGCTGTAAACTATGGCTGAGAGCCAGAGGAGCCAGAGAAGTAGAAGGACTAGAGCAAACGCCGCACAAACCACATAGATTAGCACGAGAGCGGCAAGGCCGCCGAAGAGATGGCTCGTGTGTCCGACTAGCCTTTGGGCTACCCCGGGTCGTACCCGCACGTCTACGGCTTCACGGACGCGAAGAACGGCGTAGAGCAAAACGAATACACAGAAACAGAGGAATGGTGCTTTATGTGTCTCCAAAACAGAGGTCTGGTGGTTTATGAGCTGGAGTAATCCTATAACTCCAGCGTTGACCATGACGATGACTTTGTGGACTGCGGAGGAGTATGCGACAAACTTCACCGTTTCATGACCGGAGATTGGGAGTGTTTGATTATTGGTGGAGACAGCTTCCACATTTTCCATATTTTCTGTTTTATTTTATTCGTATCTTTTGTTTTGTTTTCTTGATTTTTTATCTTGATATTCAATGCAAATTTATAAGTAGAGCTAAGCAATGCGACGCCGGTAGTCAATATTTTCCGTATTTTGACTTTTATGTGTTGCTCAAAAAAAAAAGACTTTTATGTGTATAGGAGGGCCTAGATAGCTGACAGAAAAAAACGAGAGCCCACCTAAAGAAAACCCAGCTGGCCTTTCTCGATCTAAATATTTTTAAAATCAATATTATAAAAAGGAAATCATTTCCATATTATACTCTTAATGAAAATTATAATGTTTCCAAAAATACATTTATTTTTGTAAAAGATTAATAAAATTCATTAACAGCATTTGAGTCTTTTGGTTTTGGCATGCATATTATATATTTAAATGGATTAATAAACAATGGGCTTACACATACTTATAAAATATATTATTATTTAATAGAAATATTTTAAATTTAAATATTATATCTATATATTATGAAACTAAATTAATCAGCAGACATAATGACATCGTACTATTATTTTCTTACATCTATGTATCATAAAGTTAAATTTTAAATATAAAACAAAAAATAAACTAATATTGTCATATCAATAAGTTTTTTTATATTATCATTTTTTATGTATCACACCTATTTACTAAAATGATTATGTCGACTTTATCATTTGATTAATGGATCTTTCGAATTTTTTTGAATAATAAGTCTTTCGGGTTTCCAGAATGGGTTATGTTTTTATATAATCAATTTCACATCGCATAAATTTTTTGATATCAATAACATAAATTAAAGTTTACAATAATTTTTAAAAGTTGATATTAAAGATTGAAATTTTATAACTACTCGAAAATAAAACTTGATCAAAAATATTATTGGCCACTTTATATGTTTAGCAACATTTTATATGATTTATAATTCTTTAAAATTATATAATAATCAAATATGAATTTCGGATACAACCATTGTTTAACTTATTTACAAACATGAAACGGTTGTGTGAAGTATTTCAAATTTCGTTATACTGTACACAATATAACAAACTAGTATAATTGAAACATGATCGTGTCATTAGAGTGGGTCAGAATCTACTGTTATTTAAAACACGAACGGAAATTTTTTCCTCTTTCTTGGACAGCATAGAAGCGGTTTATTTTCCAGCAAAGCTAAATTAGATAGGAAAAGCCGCTTTGGGTCTTAATGTCGGCCCTCTTATTTGTGTAATTTTATGGTTTTCTGAAAATTATGTGTTTTACAAAATTTTGTTGTTTAAAAAATATAAAATATTTTTGGATATATTCATCTAGAAATTCAAAGTGATTTGTATTAAAATGACAAATTCACTATTATTCAAATGTTAATTTTTAAAAAAAAAAACACTTCAAAAATTAGTCATTGAACTTGTCATTTCATAAAACATTGTGAAATCTATTTTTTATGACCCTAGTATTCAGAGTTTCGAGAGGATCCGACTAGCGCTTAATAACCGTCCGGATAATCTGAACCACTAAAGGCTCGGCGGAACCCGTCAAAGGCATCCAAAAGAACTGGTGATCACCCCATGTAAATCTCACTAGTAGCCACATGCTAACATGCTTCTTCGTATTGGACTCAAAAGTCCCTCAAGATAATTACTTTCCAGCGGCGCTCAAACCCAAGACTTCCTAAGCTGAGTTTTAACCACCGGACCATTGACACGTGGTTTGTGAAATTTATTGTTATTGAACAAAATTTAAGTTAAAGATTTTTTAGGATACTTTAAAGTTTCTAGAATACTTTAAAGTTTCTTGAGAGGAATTTCTTAGTTATAAAAAAAATAAAAAATTTAAATCTCACTCTTTTAGTTAAGATTCTAAAATGTTTTAACAAAACCACACCAAAATCTCTAATTCTCGTACAACCATATAAAAGTTCATAAAAATCGAATCACTTCAAATTTCAGAATCAACAAACTTCTCTACAATAATTTTAGTTTTATTAAGTTTAACCTATGATATTTTACTTTTTACTGATAACTAAATAAATATAATTTATATTATATATTTTGTTGATATGTTTTAGAAAAATATTTTTTAATATATATGTATTGACCTAAAATACCGTACAATATAAAATAGATAGAGTACATATTAGGAGTGGTTTTCTGAAAATTAATTTACTACTCTAGTATAAATTCTTATAATTAGGTACATCCATGATTTAAAAATTAATTTTACCAAGATTTCTAATCATATAACTAAATTTCAATAAATTTTATAAAATTAAATATAACCATTATTTTGATTAAAACTAAAAAAACTTGAAATAAATATATATTAAATGAATTAAACCAAAATAAATATAATTTAATATAATATTAATTTTATATCTGAAATTTTATATCTGAAGATTGGAGCATAAACAAATACAATTGGAAAGCTTACTATACTATATAATGTTTTTTAGGTTTAAAATTTCAATAAAAAATCAAAAAAATTCTACAATCGAAAAAAAATTGTGAATCACTTTTGACTGATTTTATAGAATTGGACAATTGCTAATATCTTCAGTGAATACAAGTTGGCTAGAAAGTGGGTTTGTACGAATGATTATTTAAAATAAAATTTAAAGATATGGAGACTGAAGGTAATCAGTATTGGTTCTCACACGATTTTTATTTTTAATGTTTTAAATATTATTTTTATTTCAAAAATTAAACATTTAATGTACTATATGAAATCGGCATTTTTTTTGCAATTAGACATATCTGATTTCTTAATTACAATGATGGTATATCCATTTCTGACTAATTTACTCATAATATATGCATATTTTGATATTTCTTTGTCAATAATACGTCTTAAAAATCTCTTAAAACATTTTTTGAATTAATAACATTTATATTTTCTTAAAATTATTTAAAAATTATTAGTAGTATTTCTAAAATTATTTAAATTCTCTTAAAAATCTTTTCAACCCCTTTTTGTAGTACTATTCATGTTTATTTTCATTATAAGAATACTTACATAAATATCTCAAATAGTATGACATTTCATTAAAAATGCGAAAGACCCTTCTACTTGTACTTTATAGATATATAAATAAATGTAATTATTCAAATAAAAATAATAAATAATATTTTATTATATGTTTTTAAATCTGAATTTTGAATTCTTTTTTTCAAAATTATTTTTAAAACCATATTTTAAATTTTTAAAATTTGTTATTTTAAAAAAAACTGTAACTTTACTCCTCAAATCTAATTGTTAATTTACTTTTATTAACTAAAACATAAATATGGTTTAAGAATGTAATAGTTTAAGCAGATTCTCTAGATTAATAAATATTACATGGATTAATTTTTTTTATCAATTTGATTATAGAATATTAAAAATGAATTTTAACATATGCAAGCTGAATTAAAAGAAACGACTCCCACATCAATTATAAAATATTAAAATAATAAAACTGACGGTTATATAGATGAGTTATTCTAACCTGATTCTCAAATATTTAATCATCTGTTATTCCCTAAAATCATAAAACTATAAAATAAATAGATTATGTATATAATCATCTGTTATTCCCTAAAGTATTATACTAATATTAAATAATATATTTTACATGTAAAATATAATATGCAAAATTATCAAAAAAAACTTATAATAAAGAATAAATTAACGTGATTATTTATTTTTAAATTCAAAATAAACCAATCTACGTATTTTTGTAGATAATATACATAATTATTATTTTTTATTTAATGCTTCAGTGATGTCAAATTAATTTAAAAAATAATTAGATATACAACTACTCAAATTTAGAAGAACCAAATATTTACATGATAATCAAATAAGGGAAAATTTCAGTTCTACCACATGTTTGATACCACTTTTTAAATTTACCTTTAATGAATGATTATCTGACCTACGAGGAGACTACATCCAATTTAGTTCAAATATCTGAAAATCAGAATAATGTCATCAAGAAACTAATATCCAATTTATTATACATTCGCTACTTGGAGTTAAATTTTTATTTAAGAATATGGCTATTATTGTATGTGTTATAATTATATAAATTTTATGTATTTTTACCATTTTGACAAATATATAATTATATTAATTCTGTTAATATAAAATATAATTATTCATTGTCTGCAATTAAATATAATTTAAAATTACAGATATTAATATTTATTTTGTCAAATTGAAGTTCATGAATTTATTTATTCTTACCATATTTATAAAATATAATTAAATTTTATTTAGTTTGTTTTGTAAGTTTAATTTAGTTATCTATTTACCCATAGATATAAAAATGTAGTTATACATGTAACTACTCGCTTTCATTTATAACATTTTTTGTTTTATTTATAAAAAAAATTCATATAGTTATTTACTTTTAGTGATAATAGTAGTTTTTATATAAGAAATTATTTATTAATTTTATAAAACCCAAAATCTACTATAAAATCAAAAACCAAAAACTGAAAACTAAAATCTAAAAACCAAAACCAAAAACAAAAGGTACCGAACGTATGACTACCTTTAGTGGGTTTGAATCCATGAACTCCTGGGCCTATTTGTTTACATCCATACGCCAAGTTGCACTGAAAATAAATGTCTGATGAACTATGAGAAAGATAAAAAAGACAGATATTTTTCCATTAAAAATTGACCGGAGAATCTGATAAGAGTATAGTGTATATTGATGTTTAACCGCACAAACCTCCCATCTTAGGTGTTGACTGATTTTCTCGCTACCATCCGCAAACACAACTTTTGCAGTTGGTAGCGGTTGTTGACGTTTTGCAACAATCACTCAAACCGCTCTAAACTGCTTCAAATCGATTCAAACCGTCTCAAACCTCATAAATTCAAAAGTTGGTTTCAGTTAGCGTTTACGGCTGCGGGAGAGTAAATTTTTTTTTTCAAAAACAATATAAAAACAAAAATAAAAATATTCAATAAAATTTTTAAATTAAAATTATTAAAATACTAAAATATATCTATTATATTTCAATTAATACTATAAAATTTTAAAATAAAAGTTTTTTTATAATTTTTAAAATTTACAAACTATAAATTTCTAAATATTACTTTGATATTTATTACAATTTTATGAATTTTGGTATTTTTATAATTATAAAAAATATAAATACTATAAATTTATTATTCAACCGCTCGTTAACCAGTCATAAGTATCCCGCAAACGCACAAATTTTTAACCGCAGTACCAGTCGTACAAATCGCTTAAAACCGCTAGAAACCGCAGCCATCTGCATCTGCAAACTCCCGCAACCGCTGCGGTTATACCAGTCAGACCCTTAGCCTCTACAAACGAGAGAGAGAGAGAGCTAATACAATCTTGTATCTCAATATAGATCACAAGCCCAGTCACAAATCCAATTGTTTGCGTAAAGAATTGTAAAAACCTATTGGAACCGTTTATAGTAAAGGCCCAGAAACAAACTCTATCAATATATTGACTAATCAATACAATTAAAACGAGCAATTTTTATCTACTTATAATTAGTCTAGGTTGTTCCATTTTTATTAACTTCCCTATTATTTCTATTTATATTTAATTTAATTAATATTAAATATAAATCATGCCTATAATTAAGGAACTAACTAAATAATCTATTATTTTTTTAACTAATAAATTTAATTTATATTAATTCGAAATTTAAGTAATAAATCAATTATATTTTAGTTATTGATGTAGTAAATAATGATATATGTCTATTAATTTGTATATACACAACTATATATTAATCTAAAATGGGAAAAACAATTTCTTCAAAATCCTCACTAAATATATAAAAATATGATTCTTATAATTAGAGTATTAAAATTAGATAAACATAAATATATATATATGATAAAAATTATTAATAGTTCGATACTATTAATATTTAATATACGCTAAAACATGTTACTATTGATATATTTATGAATATGTTTTACGGGTTATTCAAACACATGTAATATATTTATCAAATATTAACTAATTCAACAAATATATTAACACAGTTATATCATAAAACATTACATTAACATAAATCGATGCAAAAAAAGTACGGGTCAATAGTTTAATTAGTTATAAAGTATAATTATATGTATAGTAAAAATATATATCAAAATTAAAATTAACAAATATTTACATTTCTAATGCAAATAATGAAATTAACTTTTAAATTTAAAATAAGTCATAAACAAAACATAAAAAAAATCTAATAACATGTGAATAAAAAAGTAAACTAACTAAATAATGAAAATTATATTTACAAACATAAACCATTAAATTTTAATAGACGTATTCAAATTGTTGATGCTCAAATATATTTTGTTTTTAGTATGCATCTTCTCAAATATTGATCCATTACGGTTATAACAAGATGAAAATTTAGTTTGACTAATATTGTATTAAAATTAGAACATCACTTTCATTAAATATCCACCATTCATCTAAACATTCATGAATATATATTATAATACTCTAACTATAATAATTTAAAACAAACTGGATTGCATATTGGATCATCTATCAGTTCAACCGGTAGCCAGATTCCGAGTATTAGATGTTATTACAAGTTTTATAGAATTTTTAAATGACATTTTTTTTCTGAAAACTAAACCGAAATTACATATGAGACCACATCATTTGACAATTTAACAGCGGGTCGGGTGGGATTTAAAAATACTCAATATAACGGTTTATATAAAAAATATCTAAATGTTATACAATAAAAATAAAATTTATATCGAATAAAATTGAAATGTTTCAAAAAATTATCCCGCTGTTTCAAAATCTAGTTGATTTATTTAAAATTGCTTCGTTCCTCTTCACTCTTCCATCGCATCTAACTTTCCTCCCACCAACTCTTCTTATGTAGACCCCTAATGGCTAATCAGAACCAAACAAGATTCATGAGTTGGGTTCTCATCGGATGAATGCTAGATGAGATGTGATACCAGCTACTCTGTTCTTCTTGTTCAATATAAACCGGACTGGTTCCTCGAAACCTAGCATTCTATCAGCTTCATCCAATACATGGCACATATGAACTTCTGTTACTGTCTAAGTCATGCAATAACGATGCAACTCACGGGGATGAGTCAAGTGACATGATTAAAAAGATGTTCTGTTGCTTACCACAAAGAAAACATAAACCCATTAGTCTCTCAAACGATCTGGCGTACCAATTGTTGAACCGAGTTTGGTTAGGTGGATTGAAAATAAACTAAACTCAATTGTTGATTCTTCAAAGACGTTTTATTGATCAATATGTGATAACCAGGGACGGCCCGCAAAAGTTTATATATTATGCGGTACGAGATTGGACAGCCATTTGGAAGAACCGCGGCCCGCGCGGAGCAGACCCGCTGTGACCCGCTCGACGACGAGTCCGCTGCGGTATGGGACGCGACGAGATGGGAGAACCCAAATGTCATTTCTAGTGATAACAAACATGATTACAAGGAGATCAAGGAAAGAAAGAAGGTGCGCGCTAAAAAACCTTAAATCTTACCCTCAGTGTTTTATTGTCTTTTTGTGGGTCCCCTTCTCTTTCTTATGTGCCATCCTTTTATAGCTTCAGCTTGTTTGCCTTAGGACTTGTTCGCCCTAAAGGCTCAGGCCTGAGCCCTGCTTGATGAGTTTTTGAGCCGAACATAAGGCCAAGCTGATTGAGTGAGCACCAAGCCAGTCAAGCCGGTCTTGTCTGTTAGCCGAGCTGATCCTGGCCGGACCCTTGATGTTAAATTCCTCTCCAACACCATTGACAATAAAAAAAAGACATGACCAGTCATATGATCGTTCACCACCTTCCGTCTTTTCCGGTAACAAATACCTTCCGTTCACTTTCTCTTCCTTTAATCACACCAGAATCTTCAGGTTCCGGCTTCCTTCTCCTCTCTCTTAGGTTTCTTCTTCTTCTCTTTGTTACTCAACTCTTCACCATTAGTGACCTCTTGAGGCACTTCGACCTCTTCATCTTTCTCCCAGTGTTTGTTTTTCTTGCTCTTCTTCTTTTTTTCTTAATAATATATGTCATTGGACTCTCTACGTAGGTTAAGGGTTCAGCGGAGACGGGAAGCTCATGCTTTTTTCCAGCCATTTTTGTTTTGTTAACGGCTGAACCGAACGAGAGTCGTTGTACAGTTTAGTAAGGGTTTAAACTTTGAAGGATCAAGAAGTTATTTTTTATTTAAATTTGCTGTTTTGGCCTGAATGTTTTAATTATCACCTATAAAGGTCTAGACTCTTGTTTTGTTAGATGTTTAGGCCCCCAAACGACCAAGTTCCTCACCTCGACCAATGGAAGAACTACGGAGGACGCTCAATCTATTGGTCAAATCTATTATCCAATTCGAAATAAAGAACAATATTTTGAGGGGTGGGTAAGTTTGACCTGGTTATTTTTTTTCTGCCACGAGTTTGACCTGGTTATAATAAGTGTTACACTAATATCGTTGATGGACAGAACAAAATTTGCTCTTTTTCATGCTGCTGTTTATAGTTAAATTCGTTATATTTGTATAATAACAAAACAGTAACCAACAAAGAAAAATAAACTAAACGTGATGACAATTTTGGCGTGATGGTGTAACCAGTATGATGGTGTGATCGTTGTGATGACGCGATCAACGTGATTGAAGATAATACTTTCCGTGGGGGAAAAGTATCTGGTTCTAACAGGCTACTCCGAAGTTCACTTTAATGGCCTGGCTTGCAATGAGGAACAGGTTATCCACTATGGATAGGAAGAGCCGGTCCTAGAAAGTGGTGGGATGGAAGCCAAAAAAAAAAAATGGCCTATTAATTACAAATAAAAAAATAAAATCAAATATAGTAAAACAAAACATTCGATCCCACTACCTTTGATATTCTGTGATTGTGAAGTAACCAATTAAGCTAAAGAAACTTTGGACAAAACGTGGCCGATTAATCAATTATTTTTTGGCGGCTGGAAGCATGTGCTTCATCCGCTTCTACCAAGGGCCGGCTCTCGATAGGATCTCCTGTTGGAGCCAAGGTATTGACACTACCTGTGTGTTGTGTAAAACTGCTCCAGAAACGATGAACCACCTTTTCTTTATCTGCTCCTTCTCGTCTTAGATTTGGGAAATTCTCACAAGAGGGATTCTTTTCAGGTCTTTCTCTCTTAACTGGGATGATATTGCTAGGTTGATCACTCAAGCTTCTATGGAAAAGAAAAAGCGGTTCTGCCTCTAATATGCATTCCAAGCCACCTTGTATATGCTGTGGAGAGAATGCAACACAAGGCGACATGGAGATAAGCCACAGCCAATGCTGGTCGTGTCAAAACTCCTGGATAAAGCCATTAGGAACAAACTCAGTTTGGTTCAACCCAAAAGAGTGAAGGGATTTGAAGGCATTTTCCAACTGGTTTAGCACAAGATTGTAAATATTTTTTGGCATTCTCGCTAGGATTTTTGGAGTATAGGAAGCTGTAAAGGGGAAATAGGAGTGGAAGCTATTTAATCAAATGTTCCATTTGATGTAAAAATGTTTTTTTGTTGATGGATAAAATTTAGTATTCATTCAAAAAAAAAGAAAAACAATGGTATTTTCTGTTTTTTTCTTTTTGGTAATCAATGGTGTTTTTTGTTGTTGTTATTAATTTGTTCAATAATGGCGATCAAGTCGGGCACATTCGAAAATATAAACACGTGGTCAAACGAATTCATCATCTTTAAAGGTTGTAAACGATAACCAGTATAGCAATCTATATATATTTAATGAGATGATATGTTTTGTAAAGCGGCCAAGCGTGATGACTGTGAAAACACGACATTGATTATAACGCTAGGACTAGATCTCTATCTGCACAACCGTGCAGTTGATTATTTCATTTATAAACACATAATTATTTATTTTAAATGGTTAACTATAATATTTAATATATTACAAATTGTTTAATATCACATTTAAACACACAACAATATTATAGTTCATATGTAGTAACTTTATTTATTTTTTAAAAAAACTTTAGCGACAGCATATATTAAATTATGTGGTATAAAATTTTAAATTAAATCTTATTGATTAAGGATCAAAAAATTAATTGAAAATTATTATATTAAATTAGTATTGCAAATTTCATAAAATGTTTTATATGAGATTAACTAAAATGAAATATATATTTAATTTTCAAATAAACATGAAATTAACTAAAAATTAAAAGTTTTGTTTGTGAAAATGGAATACACATTAATTTTAAATATATACGAAATTAATTAAATATTTAAAAGGTTTATTTTAATGAAAAATGAAATATATATTGTACTGTAAAAATATGAAAAGATTTTTATTCAGATACAATTTAAGAGGAAATATAAAAATATCTATATGATTTGTTTATTATAGAAGTATAAGGGACATAATAAAATTTCATTTCTTAAGTAATAAATGTGAATTGTTATTTCTAATAAGGATCTATTTTTTTTTCAAATATCACACATGAATGAAAATTCATGACTTCTCTTTTAATATAATAGATATATTGCATACTTATCTCAAAAATCGGAAGCGATGTTCATGTTGTCGTTTAGTTTCATATACTTTTAAAGTTTGATAGTTCTTATTTTCCTCACAAATATCACTATTTTTGAATCTGATTACGACATGTTCGTCCAAAATGATGAATTCAATGGTAAGCTTCAGAGAGTCTCGTGTTGATTATAAGGGAATCTCCATGGCATTGACACCAAATTTAGAGTTGAAATTACACCAATTTGATGTTTTATTTTTACGTTATTTTAGGGTGTTTGGTTGGAGTTTTTTAGTTAAAAAAAAATAAAACTCAAATCTCATAGTTTTAAGTGATATTTTAGAGTAGTTTAACAAGAATCACATAAATCTCTGAAACTTATTAAAATCATCTGAAACTCCATTAAAAATTAAATCACATAAAATATTAAATTGAATACACTCCTCCCAAATATTACATAAAAAATAATAATATATATTATTTAATGTTTTTGGTTTTAATAATTTTATATTTTTATTTTGAAATTGATAAATAATTGTTTTATCACACTTAGATATTATATTTATCAGATTTCCGTACTTATATGTTTAAGAAAGTTGTATACATTTATATATTTTGTTTAAAAACATTATACATGTATTTATTTATATAAAATAATATGTTAAAAATTACAAACTATTGATTATGAAAAACACATAATAAAATAATGTATGTATTTTAATAAATTTTTTATTTGTTAGTAATACAAGTTTGACTATATTATAATATAAATTAAAAATAAAAAATTTATTTTAATGTTTGGTGAATTTAATAGTATTGCGTAAACTTTTAATTATTTACTACTAAATCTAACTTTATAAAATGTAATATTATTAATTGTTCATTACTGATAAAATATAACTTAAATAAAGGTTCTAATAAATATTTTAAAATAAAAATACATTATAAGATGTAAATGATAATAATCACTTAGTGATTTTTATTTGAAAATAAAATATAAAAGTGCTATGATATTTTATTTTTTAACATAGAAATGAAAAGGATTAATCATTTTTACTTGAAAAAAAAACATATAATTATTTAAAACTAATTTAAAATAAAAATAATATTAATATTAATAATTGAACTTTTTATTCAATGAAACATAATAAAAAAGTATATTAATATTTGGTGTGATGAATTGTTTTACACCAAATTTGGTTTAATACTATTGATTACACAAAAAATTTAATATTTTTTTATGTTGCATTTAAAAAAAATGGTTCAATTATTTTTATTATTAAGTTTAAATTTGTAACTAAACATAAATATATTATATTATGCAAATATCAAGAAAGCGGAACATGGAAAACAAATGACATGCATGAAAGTGGCAAGGGAATGTCCATCAAATTCCCATCAATTTTTTTTGCGGATGATAGTCTTTTCTTTTGTAAGACACAAATAGATGAGTGTGAAACTATTCTCAGGATTTTGAAAGATTATGAGGCGGTATCGGATCAACTGATAAATTTTCAAAAGTCTTCAATCCAATTTAGACATAAGGTTGAAGAATCCAGAAGACAGAAGATGACAAATATATTGGAGATACAACATAGGAGGCATGGGATCATATTTGGGATTACTGGAGAATCTAGGAGGATCTACGATTCAAGTATTTGGATTTGTACAAGATAGGTTAAATACTAGGATCAATGTGTGGACTTTTAATTTCTTTACTGAAGGAGGAAAAGAAGTTGTGATTAAGTCTGTTGTTACGGCTTTACCAAATCGTATAATGTCGTGTTATCGACTACCAAAAGCAACTATAAAGAAATTGACGAGGGCAAGGTGGAGTATTGGAGGAAGTACAAAAGGAATGCACTAGAAATTATGGGACAAAGTGTGTCTTCTTAAAGAAGATGGTGGTTTGGGTTTTAAAAATTTTACGGACTTCAATACGGCGATACTTGGAAAGCAATTATGGCGTCTAATTGACAAGCCAAAGACTTTGTCCTTTCGAGTGTTTAAAGGACAGTACTTCAGGAATGCTTCACCCCTGGAACCGATCTGTTCATATTCCCCATCATATGAATGGAGGAGTATGGTATATGATAGATCTCTGGTTAGCAAATGACTAATCAAAATGGTGGAAATATGTTTATCTATCTCAGTATGGAATGATCCATGGCTCTCAACCACTCGACAGAGACCATCAAACACAAATCAGTATAATTTGTTATTGGACGTTACTGTGGATTCCCTGATTATCTCGGGTTCCAGAACTTTGGATTTATAGGCAATTCAGACTTTGGTGGACCTCCAAGATGGGAAAATTATCGAAAGTATACCATTTAGTAGAAGTCAGTTGGGAGACATGGATGGATGGCATTTTACTAACAATGGAAAATATACGGTTGAATCTGGATATCAGAAAAGGGTATACCAAGATACAAATAAACCACCAGAATTCTATGGACCTACAGTAGACCTACTAAAAGCTTTTTGCTTGCAAGTGAGGTGCCTTCCAAAATTAAGGCAAGTTCTATGGCAGATTGTATCAGGATGCATAGATGTTAAAAAAAATATGAAAGCAAGAGGGATACAATGAGAGATAGTTTGTGCCAGATGTGGAAACAATGAGAAATCAATAAATCACGTGTTTTTTTTAATGTTCTCCAGTGAGGCAAGTGTGGACACTATCAACAATTCAATTGAATCCAGACGTATTTCCTACTGCTAGTGTTTACTAATATTGATCATTTATTCTAGAGGGACATACCAAAGTTAGATGATCATCAATTTACATGGATTTTATGATATATTTAGAAAGCAAGGAACAACAAGGTGTTTGGTAACATGCATATGGATCCTAGGGATACACTTAAATTATCAGAGATAAAATCAACTATGTAGACTAAGGCACATGATCTGGAAATAAGGCGGACATTACAAGCAGATGTGAAGCGCACACCAACAATTCCAGGGAGATGGTGTTTCACAGATGGCTCGTGGAAGGATAAAGACTCCTTCTCAGAACATGGATGGTTTAGTACTTTTGAGGGTTTTGATGGACTAAGGGAGGCACGAAATGTTCGGGCCAGTCTTTCACCGCTTCATTATGAGGTGGATGCTCTAATTTGGGCAATGGAATGTATGAGAAATTTGAGACAGTTTCAGATCAATTTACTATAAATTATTCTCAGTTAGTGAAGATGGTTTCAGAACCAGCAAAGTGGCCAGCGTTTGCAAGTTATCCGGATGATATTAAGATTCTACAAGAAAAGTTTTGAATTTACAGCTCATCCATATACCTAGAACGGAGAATTCAAGGGCAGATCGATTGAGACGTTGTGTTAGACAGCAATCGTCTTTCGGCGTTCACATGGATGAAGAGTTTTCAGTTTGGTTGTATGAGTCTGTATTTATTTGATGATAAAAAAATATATTATATTATTTTTTTAAAAAAAAAACTATTTTGCAAAGTTAGAATAGTTTATATTTTATATATAAGTAAAATCACAAAGTGAATATTATCGTTTTCTTTATATTATAAAAAAGATCATATAATTTTTGTACTTCATTTTATCATATAATTTTTGTACTTCATTTTATTTTCTAATAAGAAATCTACAAATGATTATTCTCATTTACTTTATCTTGTAATGTATTTTCATTCTAAAATATCAATTATAATCTATATATAACTTATATTTAATCATTAATGAACAATTACAAATATTATATTATTGTAAATTTAGATTTAATATTAAATAATTAAAAATTTATATAAAACTATTAAATTCACCGAACATTAAAATAACCTTTTTTTTTATTTTATTTAATAATATAGTTAAACTTATTTTACTAACTAATAAAAAAATATTAAATAAATTTATCTTGTTATGTGCTTTCCATAATTAATAATCTGAAATTTTTTATATAATATTTTATATAAAACAAATACATGAAAGGTATAATATTGTTAAATGTGAATAAATTTTATAAACATAAAATTACAAAGCCAAATTAACAAATGTAATATCAAAGTGTGATAAAAAATTATTTATCAATTAAAAATAAAAACATCAAATAATATATAATATTACTTTTAGTTTAATGTTTGGTGTCATAGTTAGAGATGACAAAACACAATTGACATCAAAACACCATTTGAGATGGTCTTAGAATTTCTCTAATTTTTCTTTCCTATTTTTCATTTTCTTTTTGTGTGTTAGAGAATCCATCTAAATATAAATACGTCTATGGAGGTGCTCTAAGTCATTGAAACGATGCAGTAATTAAGTTTTCTCTAATTCAAATGTTTGTTCCAATCATAGTTTTTTTCTTTACGAAAACTTGTGACTTTTATAGGCTGGAAGCCTGGAACTCGAAAATTTTAAAAAAGATTTCTCTAGTTATAGATTGTTTTAAAAGAAAAAAATAAATAAAAAGATTGTTTTAATAATAAAATGATTGTTATCGTCTACCTAATCATGTGATGTTTTGTTATACCACAGCGAATGCAATGCTTAATGATGTCTTGTTATCGTTTACCTAAGGCGATTACAAAGAAAATTACAGGGGCAGTTTCCCACTTCTGGTGGGGGGGGGGGGGGAACGGGTAACAAAAAGGGTATGCATTGGTTATCCTGGGACAAAGTGTGTAAACACAAAGATGATGGTGGTTTGAGTTTTAGGGACTTACAAGACCACAATACTTCATTACTGGCAAAACAATTATGGCGGTTAATAGATAGACCCGATTGTCTTTTCTTAAAAGTTTTTAAAGGATGATATTTCAGAAAAACGGATCCTTTAGATACACACAGATCTTACTCACCATCTTATGGTTGGAGAAGTATCAGCTCAGCTCGATCTCTGGTTAAAAAAGGGCTAATCAAAAGAGAGGGAAACGGAAAATCCATTTCAGTATGGAATGATCCATAGATTCGTGCTCCTCGCCCGAGATTAGCAACCCCAAAAACTCAGACACAGTTTATACAAGATCTTAAGGTGGAATACTTTATTGATCCAATTACTTTTTTTTGGAAGTTGGATTTACTTGATGAATATATTCATCCTGAGGACGTCATTCTCATTAAAGGAATAGCGATTAGTAGGTTATCTAGACCTGACTTTAATGTTTGGGCTTTCACAGATACATGCAGATATACAGTTAAATCAGGGTATCGAACAGAATCAAAATTTCCAGATAAAGGTATGCAAGTGCATCCCTATGGACCGGATACTAATGCTTTACTAAGTCATACTTGGACGAATCTATAAATCATGTCCTATTTGAGTGTCCACCGGCGTTACAAATATGGACATTATCAAAAATTCCTTCAGCTTCCGGGTTTTTTCCAATTGCCTCATTTTTCTACAATATGAATTATCTTTTCTGACTACCAAAAGATAATAATTATGAATCCTTTCCATGGATCTTATGGTATATTTGGAAGAATAGGAACAATAAAATTTATACAAACAGAGCTGGTGACCCACAGGAAATTCTTCGAATAGTAGAAATGGAAGCAGAGGTTTGGGCAGATGCTCAGAAAATGGTACCAGTTAGAGGACATGTAAATAATTTCTCTTCTAAGTGGATGGAATCAGAATGTTCACGAATCTGTTTTGTGGATGGAGCATGGACAGTACAAGATAAATTTCCAGGACAAGGTTGGTTCTGTAGAAAAAATGGTTCCACAGAGAGAATGATGGGAGCTATGAATCTCCGAAGATGCTTATCTGCTTTACATGCTGAATGTGAAGCTTTAGTATGGGCTATGGAGTGCTTGAAGACCCTGAATTTTTCAGACGTAATTTTTGCTATTGACTGTTCTCAACTGGTGAAGATGGTCTCATCACCCTGAGAATTGCCAGCTTTCGTTACATAATTGGAGGAGTTTCAACGCAGTAAGTTATTCTTCCTCACCTTCAAGATCCGGCATATTCCAAGAGTATGCAATCTAGTGGCTGACAAGTTAGCACGAGGTGCTAGGCGTTCCCCTTCAGCTATGTTCTATGTTGATTTTATGTCCCGGCTTGGTTCTCTGAGTCGGACGCGCATATATAGTAGTTTTCTTTTGTATTGTTGTCAAAAAAATAATAATAAAATGATTGTGGATATGAATTAAGCAGTGGTGAGATGTATAGATTCTTGATTAATATTCACTTTTTACAAATCACACCGACATGGTCTGTAGAGTAGTCTGACTTGTAAAGTTGGGATCCATCTTTTAAAAAATATGTTAAATCCAGATAGGTATTAGGTGTCTTGACATCCATAGATTCCATACACAAATTACTTTATAATGTCTAAGCAAATATTTTTTTTGTAATTTCAGTCAGGCTTAAATTGGAGAGTGACATGAATAATATCTTTACTCAACTAGATTTCTTAAATAACCCAACTAATCTTTGTTTTTATATAACAATTAGACACAACAAAAATACATCATCCACCATCACTAAAAGATAATTAGATTTACTAAATCCAAGGGAAAAGCTGAGGGACGAAATAAGAAGGAAAGAAAAGTAAACGAAACATAAGCATAAGATATAAGAAGAATATGCTTAAGCCAATCACAAAGCTTAGAAATAAATACAAAAAAAGAAAGAAAAAGCATTTATCATAACATTCAGTACGTTTCTTGTGGAGATATAAAGCGATACCCTTCCTTCTTTTTCAAGTGGTTGAAGATAAACTCAAATCCTCTGTCTTTCTTTCTTCGTCTTCCTCTGCTTTGGAACATACTTCTTGTTAATTGTTTATTTCCTTGAAGTCAAGATCAAAGCGAGAGTTCGTCTTTAAAGATCACAAGAAGACTTCAGATTCAATAAAACCATGGTTGGTATCTTTTCAAGATTTTCTGTTGGTAGAGGCAGCCATAGACGGACTCAAAGTGCAATCGTAAGCTCTCTTTAACTTTGGTTTGGATCCATTCTAATTGACATTTATTTGTTCTTGAAGTACAACGTACGGAACATGTTTTAGATCTTTGTCTGGTTCAAAACAGTAGAAAAATCTCGCCTTTAGCTTGGATTTGATTTCTCCAGATTAGATTCTACTATACTGTTTCATGATATGATGTATTATAGATCGTTTAGTTTCAGTTACAGATTTAAAAGCTTTAGCCTTTTTCAACTCTGTGAACTGGGTTGTTTAAGTTCTTGAAACATGTCTTTTGAATCAGGATGATAAAGAAGTATTAGCTCCAAATCCTGATGTTACTACCACAGCTGCTACTCATGGGATTGAGGTAGCAACAGAGTTTAAACCGGTGGAACATCCGGTAGAGCCTTTGGACAATGATCAACCAATTCAATGTCCACTGCCCGAACCATCCATTCTAAATGTAAGATCCAAGTGTAGCTAGCTGTTCATAGAAACCTCTTTTAAGTTTTTTTTTTAATTTGTAACTTTGATTGAAACAGGATGGAAGAATCTGGAAGGAGAGGGTATCTGCATCTATGAGGATAAAAGGTGATTTGCAGATTGCTGAATCTGATGGATCTGCACCAAAACCGCCTCGCCCTAGCCAGCCAAACCGGTCCATATTGCCGTCACTCAGTGCCCCTGAACACAACTTGCTAAATCTGCTAGAAGAATGCAATGCTATGCAGGGTGTAGCATCCAAGAACGGATGAAACAATGTTCAATAGTTTATATTATAAGATATCATCACACGGATACAACCTTGTTCCTTCAGCCCCTTGTGAATCTATGTTTTCTGTTTTGTTGTTTACACTTTTATCTCTGTCTATGCAAGAACAAAACCAAATCATAGTGTAATGTAATATATAATATATTATATACTCAACTAAGGTTCAGTGAGAGCTTACATATCACAATACTAATATTCTACACTGAAAGGTCTTTTCTTCACTCTCATAGACTAGTTCTTTGTTTTACAACACCTAGAACTAATCTTGATTCATTGTTTTTCTTCTATAACTGATTGCCATTCTAGCTTTAACTTTTGCAGGGTAATATTCATTGAGTTCTACTAAAGTAAACTTCACACTGTCATCCTTTTAATGGTAAAATAGAAAAAGTACTTTCAAACTCAAACAAACTTTGTTTATGCACTTTGTTTTTTTTTTACTTCAACATGAAGAAAATACATAGCATCTTTATTGCTTGCTGCTAGAAACTGCTCTTGTTTGATAAGTTCTTTCATTCAAGCTGAAGACTCAGGAACTGTGTAAACATCTTGTTCCACGGTGGGATTCACTAGATGTTTCCTCGGCCCACGATAGCTCCCATGGTTAATCCTCGTTCTTGGATGCCATGCAACGGCCTGGTTTTCTCCTGTGGATGCACGGTCCATCGCATAATTGACTTGACTTCTTGAAGTATCTGCAGAAACCAGAAGAATGTTAAGTATCAAGAGAACAAAAAGGAGAAGACTTGAGATCTTCAAGTGACCCATTTTAGTACTCTTTGTTTTTTTTTTCTTAAATTGGTAATATGGGTTTGAGGGAGTTGAAATGATGACAATAAATAGAATGCAACCAAGAGAAAGAAGAGATGAGGGTAAGAAGGAAATTAAAAAGACCTTTGCTTTGAATTGAAGTTACTCTCATGACTCACATGATTGTGTTGATAGAGCTCACCAAACTTCTCTTTATTTATTTTTTTTTAAATACAAATATCATCCAATTATTCTTTGTCCAAAAAGAGCATAACAATTTACTGATTATCTACATCTTCAAAGAACATATATATTTTTATTCTCTTGATAGAGAACTTGTTTGGTCATTTGTAATTGTCTTTATTTGAGTTAATCTTTATGCAGCAACACATGTAAAGTTCGGGTTCACCTGTATAAATTGATAATACATATTCCAAACCGACGGTTCCCTCCAAACCGACTATTAGTTGTCATTGTTATTAGTTTTAGGTATTTTGTTAGGTCAATGTTTAACTTCTAAAAGGATTAAGGTCTTCCAAAAATGCCAGCAACTCAATTTTTTGCACCAATAAGATTGAAGCCTGCACCGGATATAGGATCAGCGGAAGACCAGGAAGCATCAATGTAACACACACTAGCTGAATCTATGTGCTCTGATTCTGTTGAAGGGATGTGAAAAGCTGTCATCTTGTCCTCAGCTTCAGTAGAAAGGTTTGCTACTTGTCAGTGTTTCCGCTTCTAGCTAAGCTAGTTGCATGATATCCTCAAAGATATATCCTTCCCATTAAACACTTTTGTCAGTTGCAGGTTTTTCGCATATCTACCACATAATCCACAGATTTATCGCACTGTTCAGTAAGTTTGCAAATGTGATTTTGTTGATCAATAAATATCAAATTTCAACGAGAAAAAAAGTTAGGACTGGGCAAATAAACCGAACCCAAAAATCCAATCCGAACCCGATCCGATAAAAACGAATCCGAGCCGACCTGAACCCGATAGAAATACCGAATGAATCTTGTTTTATGGTATGATGGGTTATGGGTATTATCCGAACCGAATCCGGACCTAAATGAATATCCGATAGAACCCAAAATATTTAAAATCACAAAAATAACTTCTACCAAACATGATCTTATTTTCTAATATGTATCCAAATTACTTTAAGATATTATTGAACTTCTAAAATAATTATCTATTATATAAAGATTGATGGTTAAATGTGGCGGTTGAACCTTGAAGTTTTTAGATTTTGGTTTTGTTTTCAGTAAATAGTGTTTCTCATTTCATAAGAACTTAGTTTTTGTTTTATACTTTCATTTATTTGATTTTTTTTTTTCTATCAATAACTTTGTTTATCTTTCGTTTGAATTTAAATGATCATGTTTGATGTTTTTTTATTACTTTTAAATCGATTTTACTTATGTCTTGGATATTAAAATAGGTACATATCATGTATTTTAAATCTGAAGAACCAGTTTCACTTATGTTTTAGTTACAAAATAGATACTAGTTAGGTATTATTAGACCGAAGAACCGAATGGAATCCGAATCCGAAAGTACAATGGATTATACTGATCCTTCTAAAATTTACTAACCCTAATCCGAACCCGATAAAATCCGAATTGGTTCCAAACCGAACTTTCATATAACCCGAACTGGACTAATTTTGATAAACCCAAAAAACTGAAATTCGAGTGGATAAAACCAAAACCCGAATGCCCATGCCTAAAAAAACTGATCAATAATTTCTCATTGTTTCTTTTCCCTCTTCAAAAGGTAACCAAAGTTTTGATAGATCGACTTACTAAGTGCAAATGATGCTAGACCACAAAACACTCAACAAATTTCATCTAAAAATATGCTTTTAACACTTACACATTTGATAGCATCGAAACCTTATTCCACTCGAACAAAAAAAAAAAATCCTAAGCCGGAGAACCAAATCTAACATATAAAAAATTACAACAAATGATGAACCAAGAGTTTCCCTCCAAAGAGATGTACATCTCTTTCACTCCTCAGGTCTATACGGCGAAGAACTCATATCAGTACTGTAATAAGAATCTTCACCACCATTTAAGTAACTCTCTTCCTTCTCTTCCTCCCATTTCAAAACCTCTCTCACATACTTAAACCCTTCGTCCACATTCCCTCTATCCCTCGCCTTCCCTTGCCACACAAACAGCTTCTGACCCGTGAGCGACGCGTAGAGCAGCTTGAACTTCATCGCAACGTAGAAGTACGCTTGGTAACCAAGCGACTGCACGTTGTTGTTCGTCCTAACCGGACAGAACTCGCTGAACCACTCGCACGTTGTTAACGGCGAACGGTTCAGCTTCTCCTCGAAGAGATCGTACTTGTTTAGTATCAAAATGAATGGTGTGTCTTTGAAGCTAGGATGCTTAACCATCGACTCGAAAAGCTCCTTGCTCTGGACCATCTTGTTCTGAAAGTTAACCGTTCCGCTGCCTTCAGGTGTGATGCTGATCTGGTCGTAGTCGCTTAAGCTGATGCAGAAGATGACTGCTCGTACGTCCTCGAACATCTCCACCCATTTGCAGCTATCGTTCATCCCCTTTGCGTTTACTCGGATGAGCTGGTACTTTGGCTGAGGAGTGGACAAGACGTCAGGGTTGTTGTCCTGGTAAGATTCAGACAGTGGACTCTGTTCGGTGAGAGAAAACTCCATGAAGGCTAATCCGTTTCCTTGCGTGACGCCTTCTGCGTATACGATGTCTCGCTCTGAAGGCTCATACTCGTTGCTCGACACTTCCATAGCCTGCAAAGGAAGCCTAAGTTAAAACATTTATGAAACTAATAAGAAACAGAACTATGAACATGAGTTCTCTGTCTGTACCCGGCTCAAGAAGTACTCTGAAACATCAGGAAGGAAATGAAGCTCGTCTTTTCGTTTATACGTGGCTTGTATCGCTGGATCTTTCCACACTTCCTCAACCAAGGGAGCGTACTCACGCGTTGCAGCTGGGAAGAACGCGTCGAGGTCACCAGTTGCTATGATGTCTAGAAGCCAATCCGAGAAATGCTTCAGCCTCGGGTTCAATGTATACACGCACTGCGGAGTATTGATAGTTCCATCCTCGTTTGCTTCCTCACCTACAAGAACATTTCAAGCAATGTTCTAAAATACGGTCTAGACGCCCAACGTTTAAGCTCTATACCATAATCAACCGTACTGTTTTCATGTTATACAGTGTTCTATATAACATTGTTTATGCGGATTTATATAGTTCAGATATAATAGTTTTAACTGCATGCAGTCGTGGACACAGACGGATTTAAGCATTGATATTTTTTTTTAAATAATGGATTATTATATTATATTATTAATGTTATTATTTGTATTAATTGTTACTTATTTTATGTATATATATGATTTTAAGAAACTGATACACAACAAAGTTTTTTATAATTTGCAGAAATAGTACCTCCTGAATCTCCTTCAACGGCGTTTAAACCTCTCATATGAGATAAAGCTTCCTCTTCAAACCGTTCTCTTCCATCGAGTAAGATACTGAGATATCTATACATATTGCTCTGCACCATCAGTTTAATCTCTTGAAGCTCCTCCACCGAGAACTTGTTTCCGTACAAAAACTTGGCCTGTTTCAAATCAAACAAATAAGTAACTATTGAAGCTGTAGATTCTCTCTCTCATTATCAAAAAAAAAAACATTACCTGTTTGAAGAGAGTGCTGGTTCCAGACCCTTCAATACCAAGAAGTAGAAGCTTCTGAGTCTTCTTATGCTCTATATATTTCGGAACGATTACATGAGTGCTCGGTGGTTGAACCAGTCCTCGTGGTTGTCCGTGTGGAAAAGGTAAAGAAACCAGCGCACACATGAACCTTGTAGATGCCTGTTTAAGCCAAAACCCAACAAAACTCATGATGTTTCTTACAAAAAAACAGACAAGAATCTGATAAAGAGTTGTTATGTAATAATAACCTTCTCCCAAATGTTTCCTCGGATGTTATTCTGCCCTTCTTCCTCATAACGCCCATCATCATACACCCAAAAGTGAGTATCACGTGGACACTGTACATTTGCTATCTGAGACATATACACAACAATGGTTTGTACACAGATCGTTTGTGACACTTAAAAAGACAAGACTAACACTCAAAAGTTACCTTCAAGATCCTTAACTCAAGCTTTGTGATCTCTCTACCATTCATATAAACTTCCGTGTTCCCATTGCTTGCATGCGGACACAGCTTCCCGGTAAAGTTCAAGTTAGAGCTTATAACTCTATCCGGTTTATCCCCTTCCTTACCCCACAGACCAGACTCTTTGTCATACCAATAGCTACCCGGTTTCAACTTCTCAGGAGGCAAAGGACAGTTAAGCAACTCAGCCATCTCTTCAGGCTTCAACGCACAACCATTCACAATCAACTGCTCAGGTCTCAGCTGATTAGCTGCACACTCCTTCTCCGCCTTCATGATCTGTTTCACTTCCAAAGGACTAAGCAACCTCGACAACACCCTCGAGTGTTTCCCTAATTTAGACCGTTTCGATTCGTCGATAGCTTGGCCTATGCAGCTCACACACTTCCTTCCTTCAGGCATCGAACCCATCGCTCTAAGCACGCAGTTCCCACAGTACTTCTCATCACACACTATACAAGTCTCTTTCTTCTCCCATTTAGCTTTTCCACATCTATAACACTCTCTCTTCTTCTTCTTTCTCGCTCTTTTACTTGCAGTGCACTCTTGAACTTTCCTCTCCCTCTCTGTATCTGTGTTCTCCACAATGTTGTTCTCCTCTTTACTCTCAACAGGTTTGAACTTCACAACGGGTCTCCGAACCTGATTCTCGTTTGTTCTGTGAGGTGAAACGGAGGCCGAGCCAGAGGATGATTCAGGGTTGTTGTGCAACACAGAGACCACTGACTCAGAGCTAGCTGGTGAACCTCCTCCTCTAGGGCTCTGACCTGGAGAGGTTGTTGTGACTCCTCCGGCTATACGAGAGACAGGCAAGGGGATGGGGTTGTTATTCACACGACGAGGAGGAGGAGGGTTAACATCAAGAGGTGAGACTCTAGGGATTGAGTGTGCTGGTGTAGGACCTTTGTACTCCATGGCTATGGAGAAATCGAATTCAGATGAGTTCTCAGGGAAAGGAGCTCCAGGAGGAAGCATCTTTCTCACCATATCTCTCCAGCTTTCTCCTGTATCTTTCTCCATTATTAGAAAAAATTGCAAAGATGAATCTTTTAAACCCCAAAATCAGATCACCATGTGGGTTTTGTCTTCAGGATTTCTGGTTCAGACACAAAGACGATAGAAACAAGAATATTAGGAATAACAAAGTGGATTCAACATCTAACATATCTATATAAATCAAAGTCAAACAGCCGGCAAATAAAACTGAAAATCTAGAAAGGAAAAATGTCTTTTTTTTTATTAAAATGGCATATTGACAAATTCAAGGTCAAATGAATTGTTCTGTGAAAAAATAATTCAACATCGAACCAAACCCACTTGATAATAATTCAAGCAGCCCACAGAGAGAGAGAGAGAGAGAGAGAGAGAAAAGAAGAAGAAGCATGAACAGAAAAAGTCTAAAAGTAATATTGTGAAAAGAAAAAGACTAACCTTTTGGTAAAGAGATTAACAAAAAGGGGAAGTTGAATCTGAGAAGACGAACTCAGAAGAATAGTAACAAGTGACAAATCTGTTTTTGATACCTGTGATTTTGGGTTTTGTTTTTCCTGACGGGAAAATCAAGAAAAAGCCGAGAAAAATCTGGAGAAGGAAACGGCAGAGAGACGGTGAAATCTATAGAGAGAGAGAGAGAGAGATGAATTGGAAAAAAGGACCCACGAGTGTCTTCTTACATAGTTCGTGTCGATGGAGACGGGCTTCCTGTACGAGCGCGTGGGAGTCTACACGCCCCTCTTTCTTGCGAGTGATTCACACTTTCTTCAGACCAATCTAATAATTTGGTTCCGGAGATATATACAACTCCCAGGCGCCTGAACGCGCGTGCGTGTCGCGTTTCAGTAAAACACAACAACCACAACGTCCATTAATGTGCAATGGAGTAATTTTATTACTCTCTTATTTTATTACTCTACACGACTACACGCACAGTCACACTTAAATTGTTCTTAATTTGTGTTGTTCTTATTTTTCGTCAACGTTTATTTTTGTTAAATGATTGAAGTGACATTTAAATTATTTCCACTTGCAGACTAAATTGTCTGAAAACCGTTGAGAATGATTACATTCAAATACAAGAACTGTATATATGCTAATAATAGGGAATCCATTGGTAGATAGGATTACCTATTGATAAGTCCGTTGTGTTAATGATAAACATAGCGTTAGAGATAAACTCTAATAGGATTAGGACTTAATGTCGGTTATGTCTCTTGTATGTAAGTTGTTGTACATTGCTCATTCTAATACAAGTTAATAGTTTACATCAAATATATTTCCCTACATGGTATCAGAGCAATAAATTTCCTGAAACCTAAAATTTTTTTTCCTCTCGAAGTTCTAGCAAATCAAGTTGATGGCTGGAGGTGATGATTCTGCTGCTGTCAGCAAGGTTCTAGTGGAACCGAACAATACGAAGACGACCTCTCCTTATTCGTTATTTGCTTCTGATAATCCTGGAGCACTTATCACATCCGTAACGTTCACCGGTGATAACTATAATGAATGGTCGACAGAGTTAGTCAATGCCTTGAGAGCCAAGAGAAAGCTAGGGTTTATCGATGGAACAATACCAAAACCCTCTATCGATGATCCAAATTTCGATCTCTGGTCCTCAGTTAATTCAATGATTGTTGGGTGGATCAGGTCTTCTATTGAAGCAAAGGTCCGATCAACAGTTACCTTTATTTCAGATTCTCATAAACTATGGGACAACTTGAAGAAGCGTTTCTCGGTGGGAAACAAGGTTCGTATACACTTTCTCAAAGAGCAGCTGGCGTCGTGTAAACAAGATGGTCAATCCGTGATAGACTACTATGGACGCCTTGCGAAATTGTGGGAGGAGCTTGAGATGTACAAGCCTCTTCCGGCTTGCAGTTGCAGTGCATCTGCAGAGTATGAGAAAGAAAGAGATGAAGAAAAAGTTCATCAGTTTGTCATGGGATTAGATGAATCTCGTTTTGGAGGAGTTTGTCAAGGAATAATCTCAAGTGATTCATTGGTTGATTTAGGAGAAGCATATGCTAAAGTAATACGTGAAGAGCAGAGGCTTTCCTCATTCAAAGAAAGAGAACTACAACAAAGTGCAGTTGGGTTCGTAGCTAAGAAGGAATCAGTTGATTCTGCATCATCTCGTCGTCCTTCTCAGTGCTCTCATTGTGGTCGCAAGGGACATGATAAGGCGAACTGTTGGCAATTGGTAGGTTTTCCGGATTGGTGGGAAGAACGTTCTCTCAACAAACCAGAAAACAGAGGATCACAGAGTAACAGAGGACGTGGTGCTTCTGGTTCCGATCGCGGTCGTGGTAATGGAACAAAAGCACACAACGCACATGCTACTACATCGAATTCCTCAAATTTTCCAGAGTTTACTGATGAGCAGTGGAAGGCTCTAACACAAATAATCAATGAGAAGACAAAGTCATCTTCTGATCGTTTGACTGGTAAGCTTTATGGAGACTTAATTCTTGACACTGGGGCTTCTCATCATATGACTGGAGAGCTCTCTTTTCTCGAGAATGTGTCAAGCATTCCACCATGTCCAGTCGGATTTGCAGATGGAAACAAGACGTTTGCTACACACATCGGCGTTTTCCGCCTCTCTAACAACATCACATTGTCTAATGTGTTGTTTGTTCCAAATTTAAACTGCTCACTCATATCTGTGTCCAAGTTGCTTCGCCAAACAAATTGTTTTGCCTTATTAACAGACACACTTTGTGTTTTACAGGATCGTTTCACGAGGACGCTGATTGGAGCAGGTGAAGAGAGGGGTGGGGTTTATTATTTCAAGGATGTCATGGCAGCTAGAGTTCAAGTTTCTGAGAAAACCGTTCAAACAGTTGATCAGCATCGTTGGCACCAGAGGCTAGGGCATCCAGCGCTTTCAGTTTTAAGTTTTTTACCTTTGTCGTTTACTACCAATAAGTCTAAAGCTCCTAGTCCATGTGACACTTGTTTTCGAGCTAAACAGACAAGAGAAGTTTTTTTTCAGAGTTTGAATAAAACTAAAGAGTGTTTTGAGATGATTCACTGTGATGTTTGGGGTCCTTACAGAGTACGATCATCCTGTGGAGCTAGATATTTCTTAACAATCGTTGACGATTATTCTCGATCAGTTTGGACTTACTTGCTTTTGGAAAAGTCGGAAGTTCAAACTGTTCTTAAAAATTTCTGTGCAATGACGATGAAGCAGTTTCAGAAGGATGTTAAAACCGTTCGTAGTGATAGCAGTACGGAGTTTATGTGTCTGTCTCGTTACTTCAGAGAACAAGGCATCATTCATCAAACCTCTTGTGTTGCAACTCCTCAACAAAACGGTCGTGTTGAAAGAAAGCATCGACACATACTTAACGTTGCAAGGTCGCTACTGTTCGAAGCAAACATGCCAATTCGGTTTTGGGGAGAGGCAATCTTAACAGCGTCGCATGTTATCAACAGAACTCCGTCTGCTGTTCTTAATAATGTCTCTCCATACGAGTTACTGTATCAAGTCAAACCATCGTATGAGCATCTTCGTGTATTTGGCAGTCTCTGTTTCGTGCACTCTAAGTCCAGAGACAAGGACAAGTTTGGCTCAAGAAGTAGAAGATGTGTGTTTATTGGGTATCCATTCACTCAAAAAGGATGGAAAGTTTTTGATTTGGAAACAGAGGAGTTTCTTATTTCACGTGATGTTATATTTAAAGAAACAGAGTTTCCATATTTGAATCAAAAACAGAGTTCCTCGTCTATAAAAATAATTCCAGAAGCTGTGGTTGATGAAGATTGGGAAATCACCCATGTAACTCCTTCAGTAGACAGGGGGAGTTCGGTTGTTGGTTCAGTGAACGATACACAAGGAGAGTCTTCTTCTACACAGTCAGTTGAGAAGACTTCGGCTTCTGATACAACTGTTTCGTCACCAATCGTGTCAGTACCCTCTGTTGATGTTGGTTCAAGTGAAGCAACAGGGCGTGGTCAGAGAAATAGGGTTCCTTCAGTTAAACTTAAAGACTATGTCACTTACAATGCTATTCGCCTTGAAGAACCCCCTCTCTCCATCAGCTCTTCATCAACGTCTTCCGTGAACAATCCAGGTATTCATCCCTATCCGTTGAACAATTATGTCAGTGACTTACGGTTCTCACCTTCCCATCAAGTATTTTTAGCAGCTATTACAGCTGGAGTGGAACCAAAGTCGTATTCGGAAGCTATTAAAGAAAAAGTGTGGCGTGACTCTATGAAAGTTGAGATAATTGCTCATGAGGAACAAGGAACGTGGGATTTGGCAACACTTCCTC
The DNA here is from genome assembly GCA_026261945.1 of Hirschfeldia incana. Classification (NCBI taxonomy): domain Eukaryota; kingdom Viridiplantae; phylum Streptophyta; class Magnoliopsida; order Brassicales; family Brassicaceae; genus Hirschfeldia; species Hirschfeldia incana. Next base: position 153,915 of record JABCMI010000143.1, on the reverse strand, counting down.
CTGGTAAAAAGGCTATCGCATGTAAATGGGTTACTCGTATCAAGTATAATCCTGATGGCACCATTGAACGTCACAAGTCTCGTCTCGTTGCGTGTGGAAATAGGCAAGTTGCAGGAGACGATTACGACGAAACCTTTGCTCCTGTCGTCAAGATGGCTACAGTTCGAAGCTTATTAAGTCTTGTTGCTGCAAAAGGATGGGAAGTCCATCAAATGGACGTCCACAACGCATTCCTCCATGGTGATCTTGAGGAGGAAGTTTACATGAGATTACCACCTGGTTTTACTCATCCTGATCCACGAAAAGTCTGTCGGTTACGTAAAGCTATTTATGGCCTAAAGCAGGCACCTCGCTGCTGGTTTGCTAAGTTGTCTAAAGCTCTTCTCGAGTTTGGTTTTGTGCAAGCTTACTCCGACTATTCATTGTTTACTTATACTAAAGAAGAGAAAGAAGTGCGTGTTCTAATCTATGTAGACGATCTGGTCATTGCTAGCAACGATCTACATTTACTAACCAAGTTTAAAACTTACTTGGGAGACTGTTTTCGCATGAAGGATCTAGGAAAGCTCAAGTACTTTTTGGGGATAGAAGTAGCTCGAGCTGATGACGGAATCTTTCTCTCCCAAAGGAAATATACCCTCGACATTGTCAAGGATTGTGGTTTACTTGGCGCTAAGCCTGTCTCTACTCCAATTGAACAGAATCATCACTTGGCATCTGATAAAGGTCCACTCTTTTCAGATCCGAAACAGTATAGACGGCTAGTGGGACGTCTAGTCTATCTCTCGATCACTAGGCCTGAGCTCTGTTATGCTATACATTTGTTATCACAGTTTATGAAGGCACCACACGTTGTACATTGGGAAGCAGCGTTGTGAGTTGTCAGATTTCTTAAAGGGTGTCCTGGTCAGGGTATTCTATTGAGTTCAGATAGTTCTCTCGAGCTCTCGGTTTATGTTGATGCCGACTGGAGTACTTGTCCCCTTTCACGTCGATCGTTAAGTGCATACGTTGTGCTTCTTGGTGGCAATCCCATCTCTTGGAAAACCAAGAAGCAGAAAACAGTTTCTCACTCTTCCGCTGAAGCAGAATATCGAGCAATGGCTGCAGCAACTAAGGAGCTAAAGTGGATTGTTCCGTTGATGAAAGAAATCGGTATCACAGTCACTACACCAATCCCGTTCTACTGTGATAGCAAGGCTGCTATACATATTGCAGCTAACCCGGTCTTCCACGAGCGCACCAAGCATATTGAACGGGACTGTCACATTGTTCGTGATGCAGTTAAAGCCAAGCTTATCTCTACCATTCATGTTCGTACTAAGGCACAGATTGCTGACATTCTCACCAAGGCCTTGGGTCGTTCTCAGTTCGAGTTCCTGTCGTCCAAGTTGTGTGTTCAAGATCTTCACTCTCCAACTTGAGGGGGAGTAATAGGGAATCCATTGGTAGATAGGATTACCTATTGATAAGTCCGTTGTGTTAATGATAAACATAGCGTTAGAGATAAACTCTAATAGGATTAGGACTTAATGTCGGTTATGTCTCTTGTATATAAGTTGTTGTACATTGCTCATTCTAATACAAGTTAATAGTTTACATCAAATATATTTCCCTACAGCTAATATGCGCATAAATGATTTTAATTTCGAATCAAATGAGCAAGCATGTGAGGGATGACATTATTGTGTTCTGACGTCGTTGGCCGTATTATATGTTCTCCTCTGTAGAATCTTCTTCATTCACATATCTAAGGTGACTGGATCGTCTGAGCCATCATAATGAGGACTAGGTAGAAAATGTTTTAATTTCTGATAGAAAAAAAAAGGATTAATTCGTTGCAAGTGGAGTTTGAATGGAGACAGTAGGCAAAATTTTGTGCGCTATTTATAATCATAGTCAAATCTGTATTCATTGAAAAATGGATGGCCGATCCAATCCTATGTTACTTTAACTAACAAAAATGGAAACTTTGTAATTGTAATACATCATATCATAATAGTGATATATAATGAATTGACTGCTCTATTTGTCAAACGCTTTCACGAAATTCCTTTCTGTTTTGTTCTTAGATTACTTAACCCAAATGTAATCTGATTTTGTTGATAAGGTTTATGAACTGTGTTTCACTTTTCAACCGTTTTGTGCGGGCCCAAGAAGACTCGTTTATGAGAAAACCCGTATTGGTTTCCGGTTGAAATCAAAAAGCCCCAATTTCAAATTTCGGTTATGAACCAAACTGAATTGAACCATAGTCACGATGGTAAGCAAAAGTGGGTCCCAACAACTGAGACAAAACATGGAAGAGGAAATCCAAAAGCACAATCTCTCTCACTCATCACAACTTATCACATAAACAAAAAAATTTCAACTTGTGGCTCATATTCTCCAGCAAAATCTCCAGGGGATGAGATTCGAAAACAGTCCCCCTAATGTACTCTAAACTATTACTCCGATGATCAGGGAAGTATTATCGGGCACACCCTCTCCAATTTCCTTAATGGTTCCGTGGAGAAGATGATAACGTCACCACCACTTCTACAGTCTCTATTGCCTTCTAGAGACTGTGTATGTCACAACCAAGAAGAGTTCAACAACTGTAGAGCAAAAGAGCAGGAGTGTTTACACCTCTTGAAGAGATGCAACAGCATCGAAGAGTTCAAGCAAGTCCACGCCAAGTTCATCAAACTCAGTCTCTTCTCCTCTTCTCCCATTTCAGCGAGCAGCGTCCTCTCGACCTGCGCTCACTCGGGATGGGAGAACAGCATGAGCCACGCATCGTCCATCTTCAGAGGAATCGATGATCCGTGCACCTTCGATTACAATACAATGATCAGAGCGTACGTTAACGAAACTTCTTTCGAGGAAGCGTTGCGTCTTTACATTGAGATGGTAGAGGAAGGGATTGGCCCTGATAACTTCACGTACCCGTTTCTCCTCAAGGCTTGCGCTCGTTTGAAGTTAATTCGCGAAGGTAAACAGATCCACGGCCACGTGCTTAAGCACGGGTTTGAAGCTGACGTGTTTGTTCAGAACGGTTTGATAAATATGTACGGAAGATGCGGAGAGACGGAACTTTCTTCAACCGTTTTCGACAAGATTGAATCCAAAACCGCCGCCTCGTGGAGCTCGATGGTGTCGGCTCGCGCCGGGGCGGGGATGTGGAGTGATTGCTTGACTTTGTTCCGTGAGATGATGTGTAGAGAGACGGGTTTGAAGGCAGAGGAGAGTGGGATGGTAAGTGCTCTCTCTGCTTGTGCTAATATCAGTGCTCTCGGTCTAGGAACGAGCATTCATGGTTACCTGTTGAGAAACGTAAGCGAGGTCGAGGTCAACGTAGCGGTCGGGACTTCTCTGGTGGATATGTATGCGAAATGCGGGCGGTTAGAGAAGGCGTTGAGTGTGTTTAAGAGGATGGAAAGTAGGAATAGTTTGAGTTACAGCGCGATGATCTCGGGACTCGCCTTGCACGGAGAAGGAGAAGCGGCTTTGAGGATGTTCAGAGAGATGGTGGAAGAAGGTGTGGAGTGTGATCATGTAGTGTATGTCAGTGTTCTCAATGCTTGTAGCCACGCTGGTCTTGTGGAAGAAGGTCGTCGAGTGTTTGAGGAAATGCTGAGGGAAGGTAAAGTGGAGCCGACACCTGAGCATTATGGCTGTCTTGTGGATCTTCTTGGAAGAGCCGGTCTGCTCGAGGAAGCCTTGGAGACTATCAAAAACATGCCTGTTGAGCAGCGAAACGATGTTGTGTGGAGAAGCTTCTTAAGCTCGTGCAGAGTTTATCAGAACGTTGAGCTAGGGAAGGTAGCAGCTAGAGAACTGATTAAGCTGAGCTCGCACAACGCGGGTGACTATTTGGTGATCTCTAACATGTATGCACAAGCTCAGATGTGGGAAGATGTAGCCAGAGTTAGAACTGAGATGGCTCACAAGGGTTTGAAGCAGACACCGGGTTTTAGCATTGTTGTTGTAAAAGGTAAAACTCATAGGTTTGTTTCGCAAGACCGGTTCCACCCACAGTGCAAAGAGATCTATAAGATGCTGCACCAGATGGAGTGGCAGCTGAAATTCGAAGGATACTCACCGGACCTGACGCAGGTTTGGCTAAACGTGGATGAAGAAGAGAAAAGAGAGAGGCTAAAAGGACATAGCCAAAAGGTGGCTCTTGCCTTTGCTCTATTGAATACACCTGCAGGGTCTATCATTAGAATAGCTAGAAACCTGAGGATGTGTAGTGACTGTCACACATATACAAAGAAAATCTCCATGATCTACGAAAGAGAGATTGTTGTAAGAGATAGAAACAGGTTTCACCTATTTAAAGGTGGAACTTGCTCTTGTAAAGATTATTGGTAGATTTGGATCCTTCAGTGTCCCTAATGTTAAAATTCCTTTTTTTTTTGCACAATCTTTCAAGCAATAAGATACCACCAATAAAGGAATTTGATTGATGCAAATGATGCAAGGGTACTAAGAGATTCCGGTGTCAATAGAAGCCCACACAACAAGATTATCGACATTGTGTACAAGCAGCTCAAGAGAAAGGAATTGGATAAACAAAGGATAAATCAACAAAATGCAACTGAAATCTAGACAAGCTTCAGAAAAGGAAAAGACAGAACACCTGATTCCGATAGATACGAGAAAAAGTCATTGGAGCCTAGTATCGTGATATAAAGACCTGCAAACCCGATTTAGAGAAATAGATACAAATCCATATCTCCACTTCAAATTATAACAAATGATGAAAAAGCAGAGACTTGAGGATTGAATTGCCCTGCAATAAGAGTTTGTGCAATACTTCTTTGTTGTCACTTGCCAAATGAGCAGCAGCTAGCTATGGCATACTGTATAGCTCTACAACAGGGTTTCGTGAATCACTGAAATATTATTTTCAAAAACAAAAAGGGTGTAAGTTCTCTATTACCTATCGAGATAAGAAGAATGATGCAGCGCATCAGAAATAGAACTTTCGGAATACCTAGAATACTCGTTGATACTACAAGATGATATGAACGAAATTTTTTGCAATTGGTGGCAGTGAATGACTCGACTCACACTTTGCAAAAAATGTTTTTAATTTGTTTGGTTTCCAACATTTGGTATTATCCACCTATTTTGTAATCTTACACTCATTGGTCGCTTATCCAACCCCTCGAGAATAACCAATGTCTGCAGCAGTACTCTCACTTTTCCCTCAAAGAAATGGAGTGAAGTGTTGAGGTACTCTTAATGAGGCAAAAAGTGATCTACCATACTCTCATGTGATCTCCTATAATCTTATCTGTTTTCATACTTTTGAAGAATGTGTTAATTTCTAAAATATCTCCGACCAATTTAATGAATAAATTAATCGAAATCGATCCACTCTCATCTCTCCTCTCCTCCACTCGCCCCTTCCGAGTCGACTCGGAATCGACTCGATAGAATACTCGATACTTCCCTTACTTCGTCATTCCCTCCCTCTTTGTTCTTCCTCGCTATCGATCTCGTCGCTTGGATGCTGGATCATCGAGCTATTAATTCCGTTATACAGGGTATGTATCTCAAATCGTCGCTAAGACCGATGTATAGAATTCACCATAAACGAACTCATAATTGAATGTCGGGAATCAAATCTGATAACAATTTGGTTTTGAATTGAAGACTCGGCTCCAAATTTATAATTTTATTTGAAAAATTCTTATTCATTTGGATTTCATGAACTAATCGAGGATCGGAAAGGAATGATTGAATGTCGGGTATTATGATGATTCAATCGAAGGTTAGACGTTCTTGCTAGCTTATCAGTAATTGGTTACTGACACAACTCTGTGACATGGTATAACCAAGTATAACGAAGTATAATTATAATGGTGTAATTGTTTAACCAAGTATAACGTGAATGGTATAACTGAAAAAACAAGTATAACTTTAAGTGGTTAAATGTTTTTATTGCAGACAATGTGTCCATTTTTGACGAACATACACTTTGATAATGATGGACATTATTCTAAGGATGGAGATGATTATGAATGGATTCCAACCGATGGTCGTTTGTATGCTATATCTTTTAAGACATCATCGTTGGAGGATATCACTTATTCGTTGTTGAAAGAGAGGATATGCAGGAAAATGGGAATAGATCCGTTTACGAAGAGGCTCAATTTGAGTTACATTCCATTGGTAGTGGAACCTAAGAGGCAATCATATATTTTGGATGATGAAGATGTGTTTGTTTATCTAACATCGGTGGATAGAGAGGAAAGGAGAAGTATTTTGCATGTGGAGGACATCGAAGAATTACAAATAGTTCAAATAACCGAGCAACTGCGAGAGTTGGAGAGAGCTCTTGTAGTAGGAACTATTGTGAGCGTGAGAGTGGATATGGAGAAGAAGAAAATGTGGGAACAGGTTTGGAGCACGATGAACATCCCCACAAGAAACAGAAGAAGAGTAGGTTATAAACCTTTCGGTTTCAGTTTTGATGTGAATTAGGTTCTAAATTTGATTCTAAGCCTTTCACTTTCTGTTTTGATGTTTGCCTTTCACTTTCGGTTTTGGTGCTTTTATCATATGGGAACGTTGTGAGGTGAAATAAATATTATTTGTGTGTTGTATAACTAAGTGAAATTGGTATAACCACGTTATGTAAACTGAATAACATGATTGTAAATTCTAAAGTTTGTAATTTAATTTTATAAGTCATGGAAGTAATACGCTTTTAGTTTATTATTAGTGTTATGTTAATTATGATTTAATAAGAATTGTTAAAATTATTAAAATTCCATCTCATTGCTTGTAGCAATCATATAGGGAATACAATGTGTTGTCATAGTTTTATCGCTGAAACTGACTGAGTTAGATTTGATAACTCTATGGCACGAAATCAAGTTTATTTGTACGTGATCGTATGGGAAATGAACTTAGGAAACATAATTGCATTGGCATAACCACAAAATCATTAATTCAAGCAGAGTATAACTAAAATAAATAGAAATAATTAAAAAGTGCAACTTTGACGCTTTCTGTAAAACTGAGTACTTGGTGAAACTTACAACAGAAAAAACCCTGAGAAGAATTTTCCCGCTCAGCTTTTCGAATTTCTAATTTCTCTCTTCCCAATTTACTAAAACCCCAGAATTGTTCAATCGAAGTATTAAAGACCCTTTTTTAGGTTTTCCCCATTTGCTATCTTCATTTTCTCTCTATTCCCTAATCTCTCTCCTCTCTCTCCTCGACCTCACTCCCTCTCCTCCCAAAAACCTAGATGTCCGCCGCTTCATCATCCACGACCGGTGGTCGAAGACGGGTACGAACTCCGGGGATACCTAGTAGGTGTTGGTGCGGGGTCGGCGTCACCGAGAACATCTCCAGAAGAAATCCAAACCCATATCGCCTGTATTATCGGTGTCTCTTTGCGGCTTCACAAAGGGTACATCCGTTTGTTGTTTACATATGGAACACTTATGAATCACGCTTACTCGTTTTGAAAAAAAATCATGTAGCTCGAGAACGACAATCATGTCTTCAAATGGGTTGACGAAGCCTTCACCGATGAGATACAACAGCTGGACTACCAAGTTCGAATATTCGAAGAAGAAGTTCAGAGTCTCAAAGCAATAATAAGGAACGAAGGAGATATCCGCGAAAGTCCCAAAAAGATGCCCATGATAAAGATATCAGGAGGTTGTGTTCTTCTTACCATCGTTTTAGTTCTAGGAATTATGATGTACAAAAAGTAATTGAAATTCCTAAGAGAATTTCAATTCCTAGAACTAATTGTTATTGCTAAGCTATGTTTTTCTAAGTTATGCGAAGTTGAACAGCCATGTGGTTTGATCTATCGAAAAAGTGTCTATTATTTTTAGTATGTTAGACACTTGAGAAAGTGTACCTAACACAATATATGACCTATTTATACGAAAAAGTCGAACAGAGGATTAAGTTAAGCCAGAAGTTGGAACAAAGGATTAAGTGAAACCAAAAGTTGAAACAAGTGAGATTGAGTGAAACCAAAAGTTCAAACAACTGAGATTAAGTGAAATGAAAAGTTGGAACAAGTGAGAATAAGTGAAACAAGTTGAAACAACAAGATTTTCACAAGACCATAACAGTGAGAACAACACAATTTACACAAGACCTTCAATCCCATATTTTTGAACATAAGGGTCGCTGTTTAGTAGAGACTGCCTGAAGTCCTCAACCTCGGTCAAACGCGGAATGAACCTGAAGTCTGAAAGTCCACCTTCGGTCTCAAGCCATAGATCAGGAGGATTAAATAAATTTGTATTAATATAAATGATTTTAGTAAACGTTTTAGTCAACTATCATATTCAAAACTAGCCACAGAAACTACACTTACTCCAACGCTTGCAGACCTGCCACATCTTAAGGGCCACAATCACCTGTCCACCTTTCATGTTTTCAAGACCATCCCAGAAGGCATAGGCCTGCTTGCCAGTTGCCACACATTTAATCTGGCTGTCACTATTCAGAATAAAGAAAACGTGTGTCAATTACAATATAAATAAATTTTGCTTGGATCATATGTTACTTTATACTTACATGTTGTCCCTTATGTAAAAAATCATCGTTGGTCTTGCAGGGTCATCGAAAAGAGCTTTCGTATTGAAGACCACTCCAATTGTATCTACCATATAAGTGTAACTCAACTAAATCAGTTTGTTTCACTTAGTTTCACTTACATCTACAGAGTCATACAAAGTTTTCAAACTTTATATGTGACTATATGTGAATATATTTATTTTAGCAGCATTCATACCTATGGGATAGTTTCGTTCCATGTGGGACATGTGAGGGATTGCATGGATGTTCTTGAAGTCCATGAAAAGCCGATTGTTCAGAGGATCGATCATGCGGACTTGTGTCTCTCGCGTAGCAGTTAGTATGAACCGAGAGTTAGTTGCATTGAAACCTGGATAGGAACGTTCAACTTTTACAAGAAAGATTTCCACCCATTCTCCCTCCTTGTTTTCGAGGTCTCTAAACCTTTCATAATTCCCATAAACCTTCATCTCCATCTTGCACCCCTACATAAATAAAGTACAAGGATCAAGTTAAATGATGATGAAAAACTTGAGAGATGATGAAAAACTTGAGAGATGATGAAAAAACACTTACATATTCATCTGCTAGGACATAGGCATAGAAAGGCATAACCATGTTAGTAACCGAGGAATAGAGAGGGTAGACCCTGTGTATTTTGACTCTGAAACGCCAAGCCATGACGTCGGGGTTATAAGAAGCCTCGGAAATCTGGAAAAACTTATTGTAGTAGTCTGTCATCTTGTTTGTAGAGATGAGAGAATTTCACTCAGAGATGAGAGAAGAGAAGATAGAACTCAGATATGAGATGAAATGAGAGAATTTGCAGAGTTGGAGTTTAAATGCAATGGTGATGATTCTAGACGGTGTAGTGTTGTGACGTTTCACGTTTGATTCTACCCTCAGGCCTTTGGGGTTATGACAAACCTCAAGAGTTTATGTCACTACTTGAAAGAATAAAGAATCTCATCTTCTCAAATGATTGTTGGTGCTCCGCAATAGAAGAACCGGTGTTTTTAGTCTCCTTCAATGGATCAATAACACAGTGGAAGTGCGATCGTTGTTTCTGGCAATGTGAAGTTTGAGACTTTTGCAATGAAATTCACTTGACAGCTGCCAACTGGCCAATTGAAGATTAGTTGTGGCGTTTATTTCTCGAGTTTATGGCATGTAGTTTTATCTACTTTCACTATGTTTTACTTAATGTAAAGTCTCTAGTTTCAATCCTCTAGTTTCTCTCTATAAACTAATCTTTGTATATTTTAACTTCAATATATCATTAACAAATTAACTACATATCTACTTTTATTTTAACAAATAAACTTCACTGGCCATTTGGAGATTAGTTTTATCAACTTTTACAACATTTCTACTTTTTACAACATTTCTACTTTTATTAAATATGTACAACATTTCTAAATTTGGCCAAAATCTATTTATATCATATAAACTATTTTTTAAATTTAAAATTCAATAAACATATCAATAACAACAACCCTGTCCAAAAAATAACATAATAAAACATTTGCAACTGTGTCCAAAAAATAACATAATAAAACATTTGAAATCTAAAAATGCGATTTAGTTAAATTTAGTTCAACTTAGTATTAGATACAGAATATCGTTGATGATTTATTACGATATACAGTTTCACCAATATTTACAATCACACCAATTCTTACAAAGATTTCGAAATTTATGGAGAAAGATATCCGAATTTCATAGATCGGGTCTGGATGGTCCGCGAAATGGTCCTGATTGGGTTGTAATTATGCAAGTTTTTGTTGGTCATGTGGTCTTTTAATAAATTTTCGTATTTAAATAAAGAATTATTTAATTTTAAATCCGGGCAGTTTCGAGCAGGAGTATCTCAGCTCTTTTTTTCGGGCAGGAGTACCTGAGCGTTTGATTCAAAGAAATGGAACCTGGTGTATAATTTCTCTGGTTAAGGAAAATGATCACCGCAAAATACTTAGACCACCCGCAGCAGCAATGCGGTCCACGGGTTCATCAGGTAAATATTTTATTAATTTTTTTTATTTTTTCTTTTTCATTAAAAAAAAGGGAGACCAATCGCGGGCCACCACGTGTCGTGGGATCGGCCCTACAGTTGATGAATCGGTTCATCACCAAAACACGGGAAGATGCGAGTTCACAGTCATCTTCTTATTATATTGTTTTTTTTCTCGAACGGCGTGCAAACCTTCTCCATAATACTACCGATGCGGCTGCCCTTAATAGTCGAACTTACCATTTTGGTAGGTTATCTAGAAAATAGTAAAATACAGAGACACGAAACAGAAGAAAAAGAAAAGAATAAAAAAAATAAATTAAAAAAGCATGTTTAATTTAGTTCATTAGATGGGATTTTATGAATGGTTATGATCTAACAAGAGGATAATCCTGCCGTTCTATTTTGACCAATGAGAAGTTCGTTTAAGAATTAGTAAATTTGCAAGAGGATTCAATACTCTCAAATTTGTCGCAATTTCCTTGGAGATTCCATGTAAATTTGCGACAAAAAAAAATCCTCTAAAGTTTTCCTTGCAAACCGGTTGGTTTTTTAGCGGAAATTCTCTCAAACTTATATAAAAAGGCACAACTTAATGGACATCTTCGGAACTGTGAGTGAGACGATACGCTCCACAAATTAATCACAGTAAAGCTTGTATGTCTAAAATATGTTTCAAATTAGATTGTCCACTGTTCATTGAATCAATCAACTCAAAGCTTCCTCCTATAGAACTCTACGAGTTCATCCGAGAAATATCGAGCATCTATCATTCTCCTTTTTTATTTCCAGTTTTTGTTTATCCCGAGATGCCTCAATGTAATGGCAGACTGTTGCAAAATAAACACTTTGTATCTGCACTTTTTTACGATTTTCCTAGCTCGGAATAATCTAATTTTATTAAAGTTGGTGTTCAAAAGAAATGAGGGGTATGTTTCCAAGAGCAGGAATGATGTTTTTTTTACAACGGAATGAGGTTAAAATAAGAATTAATCATATAAAGTAGATATATTAATGAAATTGAGCACTTTGTAATTTATATGAAATAAGTTATTAAAAATAAGGTTATCCACATCAATGATTTCTCAAACTATGGTTTTTTATTAATTTATATTTTATTCTCATTTAATATATTTTATATTATTTTATAGAAAACAAAATTGATATCCAAAACTATTTTACAACAAATGCATAATCAATCAAGAATGAATTGATACAACAAGAGAGAAGAATGAGTGATCTGTAAAAAAATTGGATAGGGTACTGGTGAATGAAGTTGTTCTTCAAAAATTCTCAAATGCTTATTCAGTGTTTGAACCTGGTGGTTGTTCCAATCATATGAGTTGCAAGATGCAATTGATTTCGCCTAGTGAAAAAATTAGAAGACCCTTCAAGTATGTAAATGTGATAGGGAGCTTGCCAAGTTTTTTACCAAAGGTCAGAGAGATTTGGGATTCAACGCAGCCTCTTTTCTATTCCACATCAGCGATGTTCAGGTTTTCAAAGAAATTAAAAAGCCTGAATCCACTTTTCAGAGAGATTGGGAAGGAAAAGCTTGGTAACCTCACGATGAGAGCAAAATAGGCTCATGGCATTCTCTTTGATAAGCATCAGCAAACTTTGTCTAACCCTTAGTAGTCGAACTTACCATTTTGGTAGGTTATCTAGAAAATAGTAAAATACAGAGACACGAAACAGAAGAAAAAGAAAAGAATAAAATAAAATAAATTAAAAGAGCATGTTTAATTCAGTCCAGTAGATGGGATTTATGAATGGTTATGATCTAACAAGGGGATAATCCTGCCGTTCTATTTTGACCAATGAGAAGTTCGTTTAAGAATTAGTAAATTTGCAAGAGAATTCAATACTCCCAAATTTGTCGCAATTTCCTTGGAGATTCCATGTAAATTTCCGACAAAAAAAAATCCTCTAAAGTTTTTCTTGCAAACCGGTTGGTTTTTTAGTGGAAATTCTCTTAAACTTATATAAAAAGGCACAACTTAATGGACATCTTCGGAACTGTGAGTGAGACTATACGCTCCACAAATTAATCACAGTAGAGCTTGTATGTCTAAAATAAGTTTCAAATTAGATTGTCCACTCTTCATTGAATCAATCAACTCAAAGCTTCCTCATATAGAACTCTACGAGTTCATCCGAGAAATATCGAGCATCTATCATTCTCCTTTTTTATTTCCAGTTTTTGTTTATCCCGAGATGCCTCAATGTAATGGCAGACTGTTGCAAAATAAACACTTTGTATGTGCACTTCTTTACGATTTTCCTAGCTCGGAATGATCTGATTTTATTAAAGTTGGTGTTCAAAAGAAATAAGGGGTATGTTTTCAAGAGCAGGAATGAGTTTTTTTTTTTTACAACGGAATGAGGTTAAAATAAGAATTAATATTAAAAAGTAGATATATTAATGGAATTGAGCACTTTGTAATTTATATGAAATAAATTATTAAAAATAAGGTTATCCACATCAATGATTTCTCAAACTATGGTTTTTTATTATTTATATTTTATTCTCATTTAATATATTTTATATTATTTTATAGAAAACAAAATTGATATCCAAAACTATTTTACAACAAATGCCTAATCAATCAAGAATGAATTGATACAACAAGAGAGAAGGAGTGATATGTAAAAAAAAAAATTGGATAGGGTACTGGTGAATGAAGTGTTCTTCAAAAAATCTCAAATGCTTATTCAGTGTTTGAACCTGGTGGTTGTTCCGATCATATGAGTTGCAAGATGCAATTGCTTTCGCCTAGTGAAAAAATTAAAAGACCCTTCAAGTATGTAAATGTGATAGGGAGCTTGCCAAGTTTTTTACCAAAGGTCAGAGAGATTTGGGATTCAACGCAGCCTCTTTTCCATTCCACATCAGCGATGCTCAGGTTTTCAAAGAAATTAAAAAGTCTGAATCCACTTATCAGAGAGATTGGGAAGGAAAAGCTTGGTAACCTCACGATGAGAGAAAAAGAGGCTCATGGCATTCTCTTTGATAAGCATCACCAAACTTTGTCTAACCCGACTAATGAAACTATCAAGGAGGAAGTTGAGGCTTATGAGAGATGGATCTATGTCGCCAATGAAGAAGATTTTCTAAAACAGAGGGCAAAGATGCATTGGTTAGACAAGAGGGGTCAAAATAATAAAGTATTTCTTAATGCTATACGTTCTCGTCAAGCTCAGAATGCCATTCGTGAGATACGATGTAAGGATGGTAGAATTGGTACTAAGCAGTCAGAGATAAAGGAAGAAGCAGTGAGGTTCTTCTCTGAGTTTCTCAACCACAAGCATGATTCTTATATTGGTACAACAACTGATGAGTTAAATGAATTACTGGACTTTCGATGCACGGTGGAGGATTGTCAGAGTTTGGAAGCTGAGGTTACTCTTGAAAAAATTCTTAAGGTATTATTCGCCATGCCTTCTAATAAGTCTCCTGGTCTAAATGGATATCCTTGCAAATTTTTCAAGACTGCTTGGCCTGTTGTTGCTCATGACTTCATGGTTGATGTTCAATCTGTTTTCAAATACGGTTTTTTCCTAAAGGGATAAATTCTACCATTCTGGCTTTAGTTCTAAAGAAGACCAACTCGTTGAAAATGAAGGATTATGGACCCATTGCATGTTGCGATGTTCTATACAATGTGGTTTCGAAAATTCTTGCTAACAGGCTCAATCTTCTTCTTCCTCGGTTGATCACTGAGAATCAGTCTGCGTTTATTAGTGGAACACTTTTGATGGAAAATGTGTTGTTAGCTTCGGAGCTCGTTAAAGATTACCATAATGATATTGTTTCTCCTCGTTGTGTGATGAAGATAGATGTATCGAAAGCATTTGATTCCCTTCAGTGGTTTTTTGTGCTCCAAAGTCTAGAGGCAATTAGAGTTCCTCAAAAGCTTATACACTGGGTGAAGCTGTGCATAACCACTCCTCCATTTTCAGTACAAGTTAATTGTGAACTTGGGGGTTATTTTCAAATTTCACGAGGTCCGAGGCAAGGATGTTCTCTTTCTCCTTATCTATGTGTGATGTGTATGAATGTGCTTTCTCATAAGATTGATAAGGCTGTGTGTGAGAAGAAATTTAAGTTTCACCTGCGATGTCAAACTTTGTCTCTTACCCACCTCTGTTTTGCTGATGATTTGATGATTTTTGCTGAAGGACCTAAAGAGTCAATTATGGGAGCTCTATCTGTTTTTGATGAGTTTACGAAGTGGTCGGGATTGAGTATAAGCATTGAAAAGTCTACCCTTTATAAGGCTGGAGTCTCAGTGAAAGAAAATAGTAGAATATTGATGAATTTCCCCTTATGTCACGGGTTGAGTTTGATGGATCTTATGTCACCTTCCGGAAGAAGATTTCTTCAAGAAATATCGGTTAAGCCGTCAGCCAAGGCTGAAGAGATGCAGTTACAGTACACGGGTTGTGGACGAAGAAACCACGGTCGAGGAAATCCTGACGTGAAAGCAGCTAAGTGTATTTTATCCTATACCACTTAAGTGATTTGAAACTGATGTTTTCTATTGTTTATGGATTTATTATTATGAGTGTTTGTCGTCTTTCCCGCAGCTGAACCGAGTGATTGGGCCTGCAGTTGTCAAAGCCCATTACGAGCTGAAGCTGAAGTCGAAACCTGAAGCTAAGTGGGCTTCAGTGGTTGTCCTGCAAAACGTCGCAGTTTTGATTAATGAGGGATATATCATCTTCTTCCTCACGAGAAGGTTGTTACGTTCTGTTACAACTGATACGAGCAGAGCTGTGAGAATCAGAGAGAGAAAGAGTCTTATCTTGGTGAAAAGATCGCGACGGAGACGGTGAAGTTCCGGCCGTGATCAGAGCCGCAGAAGAATCTGATTACCTGGAGTGCTTCTCAGAGGTAGTCTTTACAACTTATCTTGGTGTGATCTTTGTATAAGATTGTTGAAAGATACCGAGACTCTGTATTGATTCCAAAGGTTATAGTGATCAGTTGAGAGCGTAGATCTCTCTCCAGACAGTAGAAAACGAAGTCCGGGTTAACAAATCTTGTGTGTTGGTTGCTTTTTATGTTTTCTTCGTTAAATCTGCAAGTCAAACACAAACATCGATCCATCAATTTCAAAGACTAGTAACGACGATCAAGATCATAACACTAACAGTTATTTATTATCACTTGCTTTGTAAAAGCTTGTTGGACCTTGTGATTTCCGGTAACCATTTTAATAATTATTATTATAAAAAAAAATCGATGTATTAAGTTTTCTAGGACACATCATCTTAAATTTATAAAATGGTATAAGTATTCATTCGAAAACCGAGTTCCAAAAAAAAAAATCATACGAAAACCCAATATCTGAGCAACCGATTGTTGGGTCCAGTAGAAGTTTCACAAACTAAAAATGAAAATCTCCACATCCACACTAGAAATATAACACAGTTACACAAACATATAGTTTAGCACACACAAATACATCAACGAAATGAAAACCTCAAATAGACACCAAACACAACAAAAAAAACAACAATCACGCGGACCAATCAAATATTATTCTTCAAATATTGTCGCAACACATCTGTCTTTTACGCCAACTTGCATGTGATATTACATGTGTCGTTAATGTCGGTAGGAGATGAAAGTATGAAAATTTTCCGGTTATTCGGGTCAACAATTCGAAGAACACATAATTCGTCTTTAGAGGCTTCTTTATTGCAATCTGGACGTATTATCTCACCATATGATTTATTTGTAGACCGTAACATATTATAAGTCCATGCACCTACCAATCCTCCGACAACAGGTGCAACCATGTAAATCCATAAATCCTTATAACATCCCCATATATATGCAGGGGCCAAGCTTCTTGCTGGATTCATTGATGCTCCCGAGATTGGCCTATTCGATTTACATATCATTTTCTTGCACATTTGTTAAGACATTCATAATAACTTTTTAATATATATTATAATTGTTTTCGATATAAGTACCCGCCGAACAAGATGTCGAGTACTACAGTTGCACCAATCGCAACGCCTGCAAATGGTTTGTTGGCTCGTTTATCAGTAGCTACAGCCGAAATAACAAACAACAAGTTGAACGTAGCGATGAATTCCACTACGAACGCCGCTGTGTTTGAACTTGACGGGTGTGATCCCACATAAATAGCGCCTTTGAGGCTACAACCGTTGTTGTTCAGATGGAACACGAGCCGGATAGATTCCATCGCTAAGGTTGATCCGAGAACTTGAGCGGCAATATACCCTGGAACCTATATAAAGAGATTGATCATGACTTTATATTATACATAAAATAAAAAAAACTTTATATTATACATACGGTTTTTAGATCAAGTTGGTATACGAAATTCATTAAAAACAGAAAAGTATATGCATAGTAAAATATGAGAAACGTTTTGATTTGATTAAAATATTTTGGAAAGACATTCGAATTTCGAAATCATAGGCTGATAAAAATATTATCGTGCATAAATGTATGATGTAAATGTAAATCATATTTGTCATTTCGTGAACCGCATCATGTCATATAAAACGCTATATTATTTTTTTTTGATGGGTACAGTGTATAAATAACGTTTCGATTTGTTTAAAAATTATCGCAAACAAATTTTTTTGTTTTATTTTTTTCATGAATAAAAGATGTTATCATGCATTAATGTATGATTCACGAAAATCATATCTTGTCATTGCGTAAAAATATAAGAACTGAATTTGATAGTATGGTTTTCTTCTTTGTCACCTGTTTCAATGGAAATCTTCTGGAAGAGGCAAGCGCAATGGTAATTGCAGGGTTGAAATGTGCACCGGAGATATGACCTATTGAGTAGGTCATAACCATTACGGTTAAACCCCATACCAAAGCTATGCCAGGAAGTGTCAGCGGTTTATCGTAGGTATCATTTACCACGATTGCCGAGCATCCAGCAAATACCAGACAGAATGTCCCCACGAACTCGCCAAACAGCTAGCGTAGACCACAATAGGATTTTAATTATATAACAATAAAACTCAATTTTAAGTTTACAAACAAAACCTCAATTTCATAATCATCACCTACGATAACTAAACTGAGTTTGAGTTCAATGGTATTGATCAGCTCGTTCTCATATCTAAAACACCGTTGCTAAGAATAGTTAACTGAAGTATTAAACTATTTTAAACTACGTTTTAGTAACAAAAAAGTCTACCGAACTGATCCTGTATAGATGTTAATTGGGTTTGATTATTATACTTCAAAATTTGAATTTAGTCAAAAGCCAAATATTTGAACCAAAGTCAAAACGGAACGTACATATCAATGTTCAATAAAATCAAGAAAGCATATCATTACCTTTTGAACGATGGATATGAATACAGGAGGGCGGGGAGAATCTTGTGACCTGGAACCACCACCGGATCTACCATCTTCGATGTCTAAGTTGGCGATTTGTGTCTGAGCAATAATATTTTCCATTGATGAGAGACTTTTCTACAAAAATGTTTATGGTTTTGAAAACTCTTTTGTGTTCGTTTATAGGCAAATATTAACGCATGTTGACGAATTCTTCCTAGAATAAAGACTGATTTTTGATAATTTTTTTACACCCAAATAAATGAAAATAGCCGCACACAAAAAAATCATAGTAAAGGCGGACCTAAGAGAGTGTGGAAATTGCCAGGTACACCAGTTTCAGTTTTAGTTTATGGTTTTATTAAAAAAAAACTCCATGCAGATGCAGGTTAAATCTCCCTTATACTATTATCGCCCTTATTATTTAAGCTGTTCCAGGTCACTTTGATGTCGGATTTTAAATAGTATTGTTTTGTAATGGTTTTATACAAAAAGATCAGCAGGTTAAATCTCCCTTAATATTTTGTTATAATATAGTATGCCAAAATAATATTCTTAGATCTGCCTTTGAGTTCATAGTTCTCTAATTTTTTCACAAAAAGGCCTGTCATTTGTGGTTATTTGATTAAGAAACATGTAAAGCATGTAAAACTCTGTTAGTGACATATAATAATTCAATTTTGTACTTTTGTACAGGGACATCAAAATAAAATTCATTTATAATAATTTGGGTTACAAATATAAATACTAGCAACCTACTGGTAAGTTCATATAAAACAGTTGAGCAATATTTACAAAATATACAAAAGGTAAAATCATCAAGTAAGACGTAAACATAGACTTCGTTTTTTCGTAAACGTAAACTCCTAAAAATATATATCGCCAAAATATAAGAAGTTTATTGAGCTCTGAAGAATAATGAATAGGTGACATTGACATATCTGAACGGTATGGAAAATGTGGTTTCCTAAAAAGAAAGGTGATTCCCTCAAGAACTGGAGATGCTGATACTTCTCGCAAAATAATATAGGTGGCAAGTGAAATGCAGTTTTGTAGGATAAATTTGTTTGAAATGCGTCTTTTTATATGATCTCACCAAAGATTTATAATGAAAATGTTAAATTAATTTCAAATATACACAATTTTCGAATAACAAAAAAACCATTTTTGAAAAAATTACTTATTTTGTTCTATTTCTTAACATACCTGCTGAATATGTATGAATATAATGAGTACGATTTACGGTTTTACTAATAATGTCAAATTTATTGCATTTTCTTTAATTCTACAAATAATTACTCCATCCATTTCATTTTAATTGTCGTCCAAGAGTTCGACACACAAACTAATATAACATTTAATTTTATATATTTACTAAATAAAAACATCATTACCAATACACCTAATCATATTACAACTAATAAAAAAAAATATTAGAATAAAAATTCAATAAATTTTGCATTATAATCATAAAACGAGATATTTTTTGAAACGAAAATTTTGGTTTACAACGACAATTAATTCGGATGTAGTATTTATTTTATCCAGTACCGGGAATTTTGTGTCCAACCTACCATGCCCCGTGATCCTAGTTGTGGGTAACAATGGAAAAATACAAATAGTCTTTATTCTCAAAAAAAAATATTAATTTTGATGTTTATTGTTGTAGTATTTGGTCATTATGTAAACGAGCTATTTTTAAAAGTATTTTCTAGTAAAAAAATCTTATGCAAATTACATTTCTTAATTGAATGTCAGATTAGTTAAAAATCATTTTCACAATAATTGCATTATGTATTGAATTTTTCGTAAACGGAACAAAAGAAGAACAATTGGTATGATTTTGTTAACTGGAGGCAAAACATGCCTCTAAAGCTCTATCGTATTTTGTGCTCCCCATTTTTTGGATTAGAAGCATCATGTTCCCCACCTTTTTTGTCAATAATTACTGATGATGATTTGAAGATAACGAATTGAAACTTTGCCATGTCTTCTATAGTTTCCCTCTCTCACCAAAGAGAGTGAATTGTGACTTGAATTGCATACTTTTGGAGAAATATTTTAATCGTGCATGGGATGTGCCAACAAAGAGTTCAAGGATGCTCTCCCAATTGGTTGTTATCTTCGCTGCGAGCAGAATTTTGTGAGCCTTGACCAAACTTCCAATCTTCCACCAGCTGGGTAGTTGCATTCGAACATCAAATAATTTCGAGCTTCTAATTAACAAACATTAATTTACATAAAGCACAGTCGGTGGACGTTCTCATGTTCCATGTTTTAATCCGTTCCCATATTTTATATAATCTATAATGGACTGAAAACCATGAAATGAAAGAGTACTGACGCGTGAAGAATGGAAAGCATCTTTCACTTTTAAAAAATGGAAAGCATATGCTTCTATATCATCAAATGTTTCTATTCTTTCTAATATATGGAAAGCATATGCTTCTATATATATAATGAGAAGTTTCTCTTCTTTCTAATTAGATACATCATCAAATGTTTCGCCAAAATTGAGACCTTATCATATATAATTACATACACCATACAGAGACGCAATATAAAACATCTACACAGAAATCACAATGGAGCACAAATAAAAGTAGATGACTTAAAAGAAAGAATCAAAACATCTCTACAGAGACGCAATATAAAATAACTTTTATTCTTTATCAAATTTCTTATACGTTCCGAAGAGAGAGGAGAGAGAAGTAAAACTCTTTCTTTAATCTCCCCCCCCCCTCCAACAATATACTCTAGCCGCCGCTTCCATCTCAACACTTTCAGGGGCGGCCAACGGCATCGCTCGCTGTCGGTCTTCCTCCTTTGTCGTCTTGCTTTTGTTTATCGCCCTTTCTCTCTATTATCATCTTCTTGTCTCTCCTCCTTGCTTGATGTGTATGGATCCGATGGAATCTTCTCCACCGAATCTAACTGAAATCAAAGGGTCTTTAATTTCTCCAGACCACCAGCGAGGCGAGACGGGTTGGTTATGGCCTTGGGAGCCCTGAATCTACTTTTAATTGCCGATTACGCTTGGATCTGGGGCAAATATTTTACTCAATCTTAGAAACTATAAAGCTCTTAAAACCGTGAAGACTTCACTAGGAATATTGACTTGTCAAGACCAAAACTGTTGACCAAATATTGGAAATTGTTATCGCCAAACTCCTCGGCTAGCCGTTCTCTTTTGCATGACCAACAGTCTTTGAATTGCCGTCAGATTAATATATCATTCGACCATGAGATGTAGATTCTTCTTGGGCTTTTCTTGAACAACTCCAAACACTGATTTCTTAAAGAGTACAATGCCTCCATGTTTTGTATCAAGTCCATTAGCTTCTCTCGGTCTAGAACTTCATGGATCAAACCGATAAGGCTTGAAATTGCTCATTAAGCCTAGAATTGATTAGAGACTTAGGTGGTTCATTTCTGATTTTCATACCTTGGTCCATGATGCTGGTCAAAGTCGCATCAGGGTGTAGCTTTCTTTTTCTTTCAGGTCGCCTGCTTCAAGAAGTTTTGTTCTCCTTCCGTGTTTCAATTCCTTCTCCAAAGCTCCCGGTAAATTGTTGATATGTAACATTGCCTTCTCCACCACATCTTCTGTCGCGCAGCGGAATGAGGGGCCAGAACGACCGTCTGCGCTTGACCATGCACTTCATCTTCAGTGGTGTGGCAGCAGGTTTACATTCTCGACATCTTCTTAGTGTTAACTTGGGCCTGATTTATCGACGTTTTCCTCCAGTGGAACCCCAGGGCATGAGCCAGGCGCTTCCGTTGATGCTTGCTAGGAGCCACTTCAGTGAGGCTCGATCAAATTCACATTCACGTTATTCCCCTGCTCTCTGTTTCAAACCAGTAAAACAAAAAGCGTTTTGGTATGGGAGCTCAAAATGCTATCTTTGTACTTTAATGTATTAATTAATTCTCGCGAGCCATTATTTTGGTTGTTTGGTGTTGATTTCTTTCGGTCCTTTGGAATTTTTTAAAAACTTTTTGCAGTCTATTAAACTTGATCGGCTGAAAAGCATTCTTTGGTTTCATTAACTTGTAACCAGATTTTCATTAGTTTATTAATAATATTTATCATTTAGTAAAAAGAAAGAAATAAAAGATCTATGCAACCAAAAAAATAAATAAAAATAAGACGTACGGTCTCATACAAACTATCTCAACAATCATATCAGAAATTTAGTCAACTGCAGAGAGGCTGAAGTTGAATCTTCTCAGAATAAATAAATTCAACGGAAATAGATGATAAAAATAAAGAGATCAACCACATAAGAACGAATTACAGATAATAAAAAATAAACGTTGATTCTAAAACAAATATTAGACCAAAATTATAATATAATGAACGCAAACTGTCATGCGCCTTGTCAACCCGTAGTGAGAAAAAGTTGAAGTTTTTGTCTGTAAATCAAATTTTAAAAGCGAATGTGGAGATAATATTTCATAGCATGCAATCCATGATTGGAGTTGCACATGGTGGTGACTCGCTAATAAGTGTTCCCATTATATACTAAAGAAATATTTCTCAAAATTGTGTATTTCTTGCATTAGTGTGAGTTTTCTTAAAGGGCTTATTTGGCACATCGTATTTTTATTCACATTTACTCAATTTTTCAATACAACAGGTCCATGAATTCAAAACTTTATTAAAAAAATGTCTACAGACATTGTAACCAATGTTTTTAAACCCAATTCAAACATTGAATCGAACAATTTACCGGATCACCGAATTAACGGGTCAAACTACGAATGAACCATGAGTGAACCGTAAATTAATAAATGAACTAGTTTTATTATATAATGTTATATTAGCTATGAAAAATATAGAAACTAAAATTAAATATTTTATAACTGTTTTAAAAACATAAAATGTATAAATATAAAAAATATCAAAGAGACTATTTAATTTTTTTGTAACAAATTAATAGTAATGACATCTAAAAAAATAGCAAAACATAAAATATATAAATATGTGAATGATATCTAAGAAGACAACGGCAACAACCGAAAAAAGTGAAAACCAAACTTTTAATTAAAAAATTAGAAAATAAAACAGAATCTAAAACTATAATTAAAAACTGAAAAAAGTAAAAAAATAATAATTTATGGGTTCAACCGGTGGTTCAACCGGTACCGGGTTTTGAGCGTTAGCGGGTTTTTCTGGATTTTTGCAGATTTTAGGGTTTGTGACCAAATTTATTCTGGGTCACCGGGTTTTCCGGTTCAACCGCGGACCCGGTAAACCAGCTTAAGTAATTATGCAAAATATCGGTGCAACACATGTCTTTTACGCCAACTTAACATTACAAAGGTGCAGTTAATGTCAGTGGAATTTTCCGGTCACTTGGGTCAACCACTTGAAGAACACAAACAAAACGTCTTGAGATTATTCTTGCCGATCGTTCGAAGAAACTTTATTGCAATATGGATGTATAATGTATTATACATTATGATAAGGAATTGTATGTTTATTGACAGTGTCACTGTGTCACAGGAGTACATATATAGTTATAGATATGTACATTTATGGAATGGAAATATAAATGAGGCTATGAGAGGGTCAATGATTGTAATGGGAGCAATCTCAGTGATCTTGATATTTTGTGTTTCACTGTTTCCATATCTATTATGCCTCTTCAAGATGGACTACCTTCAGCTAGACCAATCTTGATACTCAGAGTTTAAAAATGGTGGTGTGGAAGAGTTTTGGCAAGTGCATCCGCTAACTGATCAGCCAAATGTAACATGTGATACACAAACCTGTCATGTTTGAACTTGTTGTCGAACAAGATGACGATTCAAGGCAACATGCTTCATTTTTGAATGGAAAACATGATTGAGGGCCAAATAGGTTGCACCAATATTATCACAGTCAATAGATGGAGTCTGAAGTCCAAAAAAAAAGCTGGAGTCTGTGTTGTACCCAGGGGCGGACCCACCTTAGAGAAGGGTGTGGCATGTGTCACATACAAATTTATTAATTTCTTGTGAAATGCAGATAGAGAAAAAGTTGTTTAGCTCAATTGGTATAAATGGCTTGATTGTGCCCCACCCCTATTCAAGTTCGATCTCCCAACAAATTGACCCTGCTCTGTTTTTCTCTACTCTTTTAATTACATTTTTGATAAAAAAAAAAAAAAATTCCCTTCCTTTTTCTACCTAAAGCTATGTTCTGTTTTCTCAATTATCTACACACTTTTGTTACCGTGTCATACAATACTTTTTTTCTTTTGTTTTTACTACACAAACTATTATTTCTTTCTTCATAATCCTTTTTCTTTTTAATAATAAATTTTTAATGATAGAACTATAACTTATTCTAATTTGACTCTAACAATTGTTTCTATTACTTTTAACTTTTCAATAGTTAGATTAATAAAACTAAAAGGAATAAAAAATTTTGACTGTTATATGCAGTATATAATTTATAAAAAATTGCATGCTTCATTTAAAATAAGATATGTAATATTTTAGTGACTAATAATGTAATTTTATTCAAGAAAAAAAATTCATTTCACTATATCTATATATTGTGCCACACACAAATTTATTTTCTAGATCCGCTCCTGGTTGTACCTTAATGCCATGTTCAGACAGTAGCAAAGTTATCCAACATAATTCAGCTGTCGCTGAGGCTAGTGAGATGTAGTCAGCTTTCGTAGATGATTGTGCGACTCCTGTTTGCTTCTTGGATAACCAAGCAATGGGATGACGTCCATAGTATACAATGTAGGCACCGTTGATGTGTTTATCGTCCTTGTTGCTTGCCCAATCAGCATTAGTGCATGAATGGAAGGCGTGTTGTTGGTTGAGTAGTATATGTAAACTGGGATAGTTTCTTTTCTGCGAACAAGATGTCATGTCGATTGAGAGAAATGAATTGTAAGCTTTCCATTGCTGTGCGTTGGTTCTGCCATAGGTGATCCCATTGTAATTGCTTTTAACAAAATTATTATTTTCTTTTTAGTTGAGAAAATAATAATAAAAGGAAGACTTCTTTAAGATTTTTTAGCAATTTTCTTTCCACTACGCCTTAATAGTCTTCCACTGTCTCCAGCTTCTTTTGCTTCTTCAAGTAAGAAATCTCTGGATAACAATGCCAACAAAGATATGTCGACACCTAAACGTCTAACAATTATATCAATCAAATGTCTAACACTCTTTGCATTTAGTAAATGTTCTGTCAATCTTTCTCCATCTCTCGAGTGTGTCATCTGGTCAATGTTGGGGATACACTCGTAGAAGGTACTCACTTTTTTTCTACTTTTCTTCGCAAAAAATTTAAAATAGCATTTAATACCATGGTTATCTAAAAGTCTTTGCTAAACATGTATTATCGAGTGTGCAATACATATCAAGAATACTGAATATGATTCATCAAATAATATTATTATGCATGATTTTGATGATGTACATTGCATTCTTATATTCGTGTTTTTTTTTATAAACATATGAGTATATTTTTAGTACTAATCTTTTGTTTCAGGTCTGACAAAATTTCAAAGAGTCTTATCAAATTTGGAATGAACCTACTAATCTCGGGATGGGGTCATACCAAAACCCATGTTTTCATCTGGTATTTTTACATATTTAGTTTTATTATAAAATATATACTTTTTATTGTACTTAGTCTTCTTGAAATATTTTTATAATAGTTTTGTATTATTTTTAGGTTTTAGTTCATCTTTAGTTTGTCGTTAAAATTCTTATTTAATTGTTTAGGAAAAAAATCCATTATCTAATTCATGAATTGCCAATAAATTAAAATATTTTTTTCCTTTTGGAATCAAAATGGGTTTTTTTTAATTTATTTTATAGTGATACACTTTCAACAATTATATGAATATTTTATAACAATCATTTTTCTCATGCATAAGATGGACCAAATCTATTAATGATAAATTGTAAACTTAAAAAAAAAACATAATTGTGGTTATTGAAATTTTATCAGGTAAAAGCTACAGGAACTAGTTAGCTACATAAAATATTGCATTGTAATCAAAATTTATTATGTTTCTAATCTATATATATAAAATAGACTTTTCTCTCTTCTTTGAACATGTGGAAGGGGGCTTTGTTGAAATGTGTCCCCTTCTTATATCTTTTTACATTTAAGATCTTTATTTTTTTAGATTATTATAATTTGGTTCACCATTTTCTAATTGTGCAATATCTAATCATTTTCACAAAAATTATCCACTTTTGAAGTTTGATAATCTATTTTATTAATTAAAAAATACAAAATAAATAAAATAATAAATAAATAATATAAATAAATTTTTAATTTTTAATTTATTCACAACTAAAAATAACATAAACTTCATTAAAAATGTTGATGTCACATAGCATTTTTCCCCTATGGAGATACAAAAGTCTATTTTATTATATACTAGGGGTTTGCCGGCGCTACGCACCGGTTTTACTAATACTATTATGATTTGACTATGATTTTATAATTTAGAACATTTCTCGACAATATTTTCTAAAACAAAATATGTATGTGATTTTATGGAATTTATTAATTTGATTGTAGTAAAAAAATTAATTTAGCTCACTTTATCATAAAATGTTTTGGTTATAACAAGGAGATGTCGGAAAAGAGTGGAAAGATAAACTCCGAGACAAAGCATCTTTCGAATACAAAAAAACACGATCAAAGACCAATACAAAGAACCACGAAAGCGTGTTAGAGCAAAGATATTCAACATAAGACAAAAATCGCCATAAAACAAGAAAACAAATATTTAACACACAATAAGCGCAGCCACCAGCTAAGATGTACGAAGCACCTCACAAACTAAACAAACACAGAAAAAATGTTCATACCAGCGGAGAACCACAAAACTCTAGATAAAAAATACCAAAATTCTAAGAATCTAACTTCGCACGCTTATACTAAGAAAAGCATGGGAAGTAAACATACATCCTGAAGAAAGGAGAATGAAAGCTAACCACCACCAAAAAACCAAAGCCCAAACTTGAGACCAGACACAACATTATAAATCTACAGAGAATACATAGAAAAAACACTATCTAAACCTGAAGTTGCAAATTTGGCAAAATAAAGAGCCACTAGAGACGCGAACAGTGATGAAATCAACAAATCGTGGAGCCAACCTCAAACTATGAAAGAGAGCATAGAAGTATGATGATCAAAAACCAGATCTTGAAAACCAACCGAACATGAATTATCGACGGTAAGATAACGAAGAAGAAATCAACATCAAAGACGACTAGATTCTGATCCAACTTAAGGAGATGCACTTCCTAACATCAATAAAAATCTAAGTAAGAAAAGGAGCAGCCAATATTGACCGAAACAGCTTACAACGTTGTGAGTAACAACCACACAACATGAAACTTATAAACCCAACTATAACAAATACCAAACAATCTGAGGAAGAACAAACACACAAAGGTGAATATTTTTTGGTGAGGGTGAGAAGCAAAGCACACGAAAAACGGTAAACGGAATACATATATAGTGACGACTTAATGTCAAAATATGTAGAGAGAACACAAAATATCTCATATATACAAAACATATTATTGAAAAACACAAACACAAAATATATAAACCTATCACCTATTACGATATAACACAAGAAAAACATTAAATAATGTTCTTAACAAATAGAGATGGCCACATAATTATATCATCCAAAAAAAATATTCAACAACAATAAATATCAAAATTTTCAAATTCTTAATACTAAGATTTAGGATTAAAAATACACTGTACCAACTTCGAATGTATCTTTACGATCAATATATATCTGATTAGTTAAATTGATATAATCACAACTTCTTAATTTTTAAAAATCCAGAGCGAGAAAAAACTAGCGGTTTATATAACACCTATGATTATTTGAAATTATCATCATAAGCACCTCACAAAATATAATTCATTGAAATCAACCTAGAAAAGTCCAAAGCATCAAACTATTATAACACCTCCCCATCACTTCAATATACAAAACTAGGTTTGGATATAAATCTCGAACTCGAACCCGATCTGAAGTAAGAATATCGGTTCAGTTACGGATCTAACTAAAAATAAGATCGTTTTCATTTACTTTGAATTTTAGGTTCGGTTCCATTTTAGCCGATAACTGAAGAGTAATCCGAGTTAAACCGAACAAATACAAAGCTGATAGTATAAAACGTGACAAAAAGTTCATGTAATTCCAAATGAGATGACGCAAGATAAAAGATAAATAAAAAACAGTTTATATAACTAGCATGAATTTATCAGTTTAAATTCTTAGGCATCTTTACCATCATATCTAATTATTGATATATATATATATATATATATAATGTGAAAAGTAATATTTTCACAACATAATATATATATACATATAAATATACATGTTTAAACTCTAATTTAATATAATCATTGT
Organism: Hirschfeldia incana; assembly: GCA_026261945.1. Taxonomy (NCBI): domain Eukaryota; kingdom Viridiplantae; phylum Streptophyta; class Magnoliopsida; order Brassicales; family Brassicaceae; genus Hirschfeldia; species Hirschfeldia incana. The sequence continues at coordinate 125,594 of JABCMI010000143.1, read as the reverse complement.
AAGATGAAGTCCACATTTATAAATATTTTAAATTATAATTTAAATTAATAAATTTCAATCAAATAATAAACAATTCAGCTATTACACTTTCAAATTGTCATGCATATATTTAAACTTAAATTTCTTTCATAGTAATTTTGCAAAGACTACAATCAACTTAATAAATTCCATAAGTTCATATACATATTTTGTTTTTTAAAATATTGTTGAAAAATATTCTAAATTATAAAATCATAGTCAAATCATAATAATATTAGCAAAACCGACGCGTAGCGCCGGCAAACCCCGTGTGTAATAAATACAAAACATACTTATTTTTGAAACATCATAAGTATATTGTAACAACACATGTCTTATCTTGAGTTTTACTTGAGTCTATATATTGATGACAAAAAAAAACAGCACATGTCTTTTACGCCAACTTGCATGTGACATTACATGTGTCGTTAATATCAGTGGGCGATGAAAGTATGAAAATTTTCCGGTTATTTGGGTCAACAACTCGAAGAACACAAGAGTCGTCTTGAGATGCTTCTTGGCGATCGTTCGAAGAAACCTTATTGCAATTTGAACGTATTTGCTCACCATATGATTTATTCGTAGATCGTAACATGTTATAAGTCCATGCACCTGCCAATGCTCCAGTAACCGGTGAAACTATGTATAACCATAAATCCTTATAACATCCCCATATATAAGCAGGAGCCAAGCTTCTTGCTGGATTCATTGATGCTCCCGAGATTGGCCTAATCGATTTATAAAAAAACGAGCATTAACAATCATAATAACTTTGTAAAAATATTCTAATGGGCTTTCGATATAAGTACCCGCTGAACAAAATGTCGAGTACTACGGTTGCACCAATGGCAACGCCTGCGAATGATCTGTTTGCTCTTATATCAGTAGCTACAGCCGAAATAACGAACAACAAGTTGAAAGTAGCGATGAATTCAACTACGAACGTCGCCGTGTTGGAACCTGAAGGGTATGTTCCCACATAGACATCGCCTTTGAGGCTACAAACGTTGTTTTTCAGATGGAACACGAGCCGTAGAGCTTCAGCCGCTAAGGTTGATCCGAGAAGTTGAGCGGCAATATACCCCGGAACCTATATATGAGTTCGATCCATTATGGGTGGATAAATATTTTTATCATGCATATCTGTATGATGTAAATCACGTCAATCATATCTAGTTATTTCGTCCACCGCATCATATCATCTAAAACACTAAATTTGATAGTATTTTCTTCTTTCGTCACCTGTTTAAAAGGAAACTTTCTAGAAGAGGCAAGCGCAATGGAAACAGCAGGGTTGAAATGTGCACCGGAGACATGACCAATTGAGTAGGTCATAACCATTACGGTTAGACCCCATGCCAAAGCTATGCCAGGAAGTGTCACCAGTTCACCGTACGTATCGTTTACCACGATTGCTGAGCAGCCCGCAAATACTAGAGAGAATGTCCCCACGAACTCACCAATCAACTGGAGTGTACATCAGTACGATTTTACTTATATAGCAATAAAATAAATTTTATTTATCCCAAAAACCTCAATCTCATCATCATCACATATGATAACTGAACCGAGTTTGAGTCAGTGGTATTGATCTGCTCGTTTTCAATATTTAAAACACCATCGCTAAGAAAAAAAAGAATAGTTAACTAAGCTATTAAACTACGTATTAGAAACAAATACTATACCGAACCGATCATGTATAGATGTTATTTCGGTTTGATTATTATACTTCAAATTTGAGTGTCTTCAATAGCCAAATATTTGAACTAAAGTCACAACGGAACGTGCATATATATGTGTTAAATCTTTTTTGTAACTAAAATATATGTTTAATCTTGAATACGACTAATCAATGTCTCAATGAAATACCTTTTGAACTAAGGATATGTATCTAAGAGGAAATGGAGAATTTGGTGACAGGGAATCACCACCGGATCTACCATCTTCGATGTTTAAGATGGTGGTTTGTGTCCGAACAGTAATACCAGAGATATCGGCCATTGATGTGACTTTTCTCAGAAAATGTTAATGGTTTATTTTGCTCATTTGAGAACTCTAGTTTGTGTTTGTTTATAAGCAAATGATGAAGTTGATTTGTATAATTCTATACCGCATGACAATTGCATGTTGACGAATTCTTCTTAGAAAAGAGCCAAAAATAGCATCATAGTAAGGGCGGATTTATGGAAGTGTGGCAAGTGCCAGGTACATCAGTTTTAGATTGTTTTAGTTTATAATGGTTTTATAAACAAATCAACATGCAGGTTGCATCTCCCTTTTTATGCTTCCCTTAATATTTTTTAATATTACAGTGTGCCGTATACAATAATACTTTTTTGATCTTCCTTTGAATTCATGGTTCTTTATTTTGTCTCAAAATAAGGCGTGAGATTTATAGTTCTTTGATTAAGTACCATGTAAAACTACTCTGTTAGTAATGAATCGACTGAATTCTCTACAGGAACAACAAAATAAAATTCACTTACTACTAAATTCATACTAGATGGTTTCATGCGCCATACGAAGAAATTATAAATTTAAAATAAATTTTATTTTTAAATATATACATAACATTAATTTTAAATTTATTAATCTTTAAAAAAGTACAAAGTAATCATTTTTAGTGTTTATATAGTTTAGTTTTCTAACAGAATGTATTAAATTAATTTATTATAATAAGTTCTTTTTTTCATTTTGAAATAGGAATTTTACACTGTTTTTATTTTTTTTAATAAAATTTAATATATTTATTTTAGTTAAAATATTTAACTTATAAATATTTAAAATATTTTTTATGTTTAGTAGTTTAGAAACTTGATTAGGCGTATCATTACATTGAGTTACAAAAGTAAATATAGCTTGTTTATTTAAGTATCCACCAAAATATATAAATATCTATATCTTTGATATGATGATATAATATTATTAAAATATTTATTTTTTTGCAAAAATGTGAATATCTGTAATAAAATGATCATGTTACAATAAATTTAACACCATGTAATAACTTTGAAAAGTAATGCTATATTATTGTTGACAAGAAAGAGTAATATTATATTATTTCTAAAGAATATGATACTGACATAATTTTTGAAGTACTATAATATTCTTTAAAATATACTTTTGTAAAAATACACAACTTTTGATTGTATGAAGCACATATTATTTTTGAAAAAGATTGCATTCAGATTTAAATTTTTTTTTTGTCGACAGATTTTTTTTAAATATTATAAATGCTATTATATCATAGTTTTACAAAATTTATAAATGCTATTATATCATAGTTTTTTTATAATTTATGTTCTCATATTTTATGTATTAATTATAGTATTATATTTTTAAAATTAAAATTATAAACAGTATATGTAAACACTTAAATCATGAAAATATAACTAAGAATGAAATATCTTCTTACAATTATATCGAGATTTTCCATTAGAAAAGTTGGAAAAATATATATTGTACTAATGATAAAAATGTTTTATTCAGTATAATGTTTTGTGTATATTTATAATAAATTTTATCTAAGATTTAAATTATTTTATTTATAATTCTTTTATTATGGTAATTATCATGTATTTGTTATTTTATATTTAAATTTATATAATTGAATTTTTCTTATGATGATTATGGTAAAAACACCTATGTAATCAATTTCCAAACAATGTTTAGTAGATAATTTATATTATTGTATTTTATGTCTTTATTATAGTATCATTTATATACCTATTTAAAATACTAAAACATACACAGTATATTGAACAATTTAATCATGAATATATAAGTATAAAATTGAAATATATTTTATTATAAATTTAAATGATTTCTCATCAGAAACATTGAAATATAAAAATATTAATAAAAAATATTTTAATTTATTTTATTAACTTGTTTATGATAAAATTTATCTAATATTTAAATTAGTTTGATTATGTTTTTTTAGCTATGGTCGGGGCAGCGAACGTAAATAAAGGGTAACGGACTAACGGGAGTCACGTGCCCCCCGATTGTTTTAAAATTTTCCTTAAATAATATATGTTAGTTTGGTTAAATTGTTCCTAATTTAGTGAATAAACATGAAAATATCCCCAGTTCGAATTGTTTTTTTTTGTTATTTTTAGTGTTTTTTTGTTATTTTTAGTGTTGTGCGGCACTTGTACTCCCCCCCCCCCCGACTAAAAATCTAGTTGGATCCACCATTACTATATACATGTTTTATATCTGAACTTCTATAATTTAATTTTATATCATAATTATGTTACACCATGTCGTAATTTGATATGGTAATTACCATATACTTCATTATATTAATTAACAGATTAATGTTTACCAGTTTAATGTATTTTAACTGAATCAAACAAAAATTCAAAGTTTAATATATTTAAAACCAAAACCAACTGATAAGATAGATATTTAAAATAAATAAGCATTAAATACAATATAACATAAAATAAGAATATTTTCTTTCTAGAAAATGTAATTTAACTCTATGAAAAATTTAATCAAATAAAAGTGAAATAGCTAACTAATTAGTTAGTCAATTAAAGATTATGAAGTGTTAAATAAAATAAAAGTGAAAGAGTATGTGTATACTTAAGCTTAGTGATCGATGATGATTGATTTATGTATAAATATTAAGCTAAGATGTTACAAAAAAAAAGATATTAAGCTAAGATAAAACAAGATAACCAAAATGTGTATAGGTGTAATGTGTGCAGGAGATTAACTAATCAGTTAGTTAATTCAAGATTATAAAAAGCCTCATATTTCTCTGTTCCTAGAGATATTGGGTTTGTATTCTCTCTCTGTTCTGCTCCCACCACGTCTTTGCATGCACTTCCCCAAATCGCTCCCGGCTGTTGATTAAACCAAAAAACATGAATTCCGGTTAGTAACGATATGATGCTGAGTTCAAAATGTCTTACATCATCTTTTTGATAACCGATACTATAATCCTGAAAAAAAAACTAATCACAGGATTTTAAATACTAAATAACCAATTCAAATTGCTGAATATCTTGTGAATGTTTCATATTTTAAGGTAACCGGGATCCTAAACCGGAAAAGCAGAGTAATCAGAGGGTTTAAAACGATTGATCCTAAATGCTTAGCTTAGATGTTTGTTATTACCTGAATCTGACCCTACGTAGCTCTCGAGTCCCATCTGCTAATTGTCTGATAGTAATGTAAACGCCTGGCTCGTCCTCTTCGATCCATTCAGCCTGCATCTCACTAGCATTGCTCATTGACGGCGCCTCATCTCTTGACGAAGTGGTGGTTCTTGCTGCATCCATTGGAGGTCCTCCGTAATGACCATAGTTGTTAGAGCCACCATAGAAATGATGCGGCACATTAGCTCCTGGAGGTCTGAAGTTGTGTCTTGGTGTCCAGTCTTTGCTCTCTCTCGCTGATTCCATCTTTGAGTACGTTGAATCTCTCTGTGACTGGAAAAAAATAAAAAATAAACTAGACCACATTCACATAAGGTTCTTGTCAGGAGGAGAGAACTTTCGGGACACGTGTTTTTTTATACCTGGTCCTCGGATCTAGCAGGCGTTTGAAGAGCTTGGCGGTTAAATCTCTGGACATTGTAAAGCTCGACGATTTTGTCATAGTTCTCACCCCACCACCGTTGAGCTTGCCACTTGTCGAAAATCTCCCGGCTTTCAGAAAAAGACACAAGTAATGGTTAGTTTACATCATGTTATGAAAGTGAAATATCCAAAGCAAGGAGACAGACTTGCAGTTTCTGTTCTAGTGACCACCTAATGATCTAGACTACTCAGATTATATACACATGTTTGAGTGGTTTAATGTACCTAAAGCGGATCCGTTTAAGATCATTTCCTCCACTCGGAAGCGAAGCGAATGTGATATGGACACCTGGTTCTACTTGAGCCATCCACTCTTTAGGCCCTTCTTCGTCTAGTACCACGTCACAAGACTGAGCAGAGATAGATTCCCTATCGTTTCCATAGACTGAAGTGAACTTTGGTTCCGACCTCCCTGCTTGAGGGTGAGAGGAGTTTGTGAAGTCCCAAGCAGGAGTTGAACCGGCGCTTCCACCCATGTAAGGGTACGGAACACCTTCAGAAGCGTTGTCATAATCTGGGAAAGGTCTGTGCACTTTTTTCATGGGGCTGTTAGTGGAGCCAGTGCATGGCTTGCATTGTTTATAGGCACCAGAGAATTTCATAGCCATATCTTTAATCTGCATAACACAAATTATCCAAAAAACACATTCTAAAACCCAATAATGTTGAATACAACAGTTCCACTACCATTCAGGCCTTTAGCCGTGACTAATAAATGCGTCAAATAGAAGTATATTTTTAGCCTAACGAATTAAATAGAAGATTAATATGATTGCTTCTTTAAAGAGCATCATCACTAGATTTAACATGATTGAAACTATATTCAAAAAACTACTTCATCAGCAATATTAACCAAAGCATTAATCTGCCATTATACTTCTCAAGAAACTATGGAACTTTCAATCTGGATTTTTCTTTCATGTTTAGTCACATAGATGGGAAATAAACACTGACATAACCTATTAAAAAGAGATTGGTGAAAGATTCCTGTCTAAAACAACAGTGACCACTATACTAATGAATGATCAGTCTCATCAGATAAAAGAAACGAATATTACTCAAGTCTATGGACCGTACGTTATCTTATGCTATATTAAAGATTGCTTTTTATCTTTCTGTCAGATACGTTAACTGGGTTCTATGTCTTTGGTTTGTTTCACTAGCAATGCAAGAAGAGATTCATAGAGAGAGAGATGAGATGAGACCTGTGTGGTTAGGCTTTTGACGGCTTCTTTAGTATTGGGAGTGGTGCCTCCACGCGCTCCATTACCGACTTCCTCATCTCCGTCGGCTTTCGTACAAGCTATGCAAGTAAACATCTTTACCTCTTTTTATTTTGCCTTTTCAGCCCTACAAAATCGTATAAAACAGAGTCTACTTAAATAAACACCACACAACCAAACCTCAATGAACAATACTACAAACAAAACAAAATCATTACAAAGACAAAAGTAGAGACAACTAAACAATAACGGGATCCACAATCCGACATGAAACACGGTAGACATATAGCTTATGTAATCAGAGTACAAAGTAGACATTTAATTTATTGAAATATAAAATAATAATAGAAAATGATGAAATGGTCCTACAAGAGTAAGTAACAGACAATTGTAAACATTAGTTACAAGTTAGGACATAGGAAGGGGAATTTGGATGCCGATTTGTCGTTCTCCCTAACGCAAACAGAGCAATGAAGGACAAAAGTCGTGACGTATCTTCTTATCTGGTTAGAAAACAACTACTCGAAAGAAAATAGAAACTTGATAAAGTTGAATAGATTAATTTCAAGAACTAAAACCATTTCACACCAAAAATAATAAAAAGGAAAAAAAAAAAGTAACCTCGGAGATTTACCTACACTTAGCTTGAATCAAACAGTATGCGGTTTTATGGAGGTTCATTAGTTTAGTTCGAGTGGTCTTGATAGAGACAAAAAGTGTTGAAAGATAATTTAAAACTACAAGTTACACTTTTCTTCCTTTTTTTAAGAAAATAATTAGAACTTGGGGATCAGAGGATATGACCCCAGCGAGATATAAATTAAAAAAAAAAAATTGTCTGCTTCCTTTTTTTGTTAACCATGAAAAATGATTTAAAATAGACTCTTTGCTTTAGATTAATTTACGAGTAAAATAGTCCATTTTAAAAGCAACCATAATAGAGACAAAATGCTTCTTCATTCTACTTTAAAGAGTTTGTGTGCTTTTTATTTTATTTTGTGAGAGGTACATGAATGGTACTATACAGAAATGCTTTTGTTTGCAGCAAAGAGCCCCATCCCTCAAGGCCTCAACTAAAACACATTTCAAAAGAGATGAAAGAATAAAACTTTTTTTTTGCAGTAGCCGAAAGTCCTGACACTAAAAAATAAAAACAAAACAGCTAAATTTCACAAAGAATCAAATAATATGTTCAGATTCCTTCTAAGTGTAACACCATTCAAGACCAAAAACTACGAACAATGGAATAACTGGAAAAGGAAATATATTGAACGTATTAAACAAAAGAATGGAATCTTGACAGTCACGTGTTTGTAAAAAGAAAAAGAGTTCGGTTTCCATTTTAGGGTTGTGTGTGATGATGGACCAATCTAAAGCGTGTCGAGTGATGAAAGCTACAGATATGAATATGTAAACAAAATAATGCAACGTTCACGAATTACGAAGAATGGGGTTTTTTTGATTATGAAAAGCAAAGGCAAACCGCAAACAATAACTGATACTACAAAAAAAAGCTATTATTATAGACATTGAATTTGATTTGAATAATTGAATGGGGTAGATTTTACTGACCCTTTGTTTCGATATCTGCGTGTTTGATGAGAGAGGAGCGCTGCTGTTTTTATTTCCTCTTTAAGGTTAAGTCTATTTTGATAGCCGGCACGAGTGGGGGTGTGTTCTGTGTCTAAGCCTACATATAGACCATCAGCGGCTGCACAACATTAGCAATCGTAATAAATGTGAAACAAAAGGACGAACCAATTGATGATGATGAATTTAGCTTTTCAATGTGAGGGTAAGTAAAACTCGTCGTACTCTTCTTCTTTCTTTGTTTAAAGTAAAAGTTAGTAGGAAACAATAAATACAAGGAAGCTTTTGAAATGAAGAAGAATCGTTAAAATTTTCCTGGAAAGATTTAAGAAATATCTGTTTGAATGCCTTAGAAATCTTTGGAGATTTATAATGCGATTTTATTTCCCAAGAAAAAAAAAGATTGACGAACCGAATCTGTCAAAATCAAATCAATCAAGTGACGGAGGAGGAGAAACAATGTAACAGGTCAAGGCAGCTTACCAAGAGAAAAAAAAAACTATTTGTTCCGATAAGAAAAGCTTGAAAAGATCGATCCGAAAAAGAAAAAAAAAAAACAGTGACAAATCTCTGTTTGCTTTCTCAATCGTTTCTACAGAAGAGAAAGTACAAAAGAAACAAGTAAAGAATCTCTCTGTTTCTCTTTTCCCGGGACATAAAAAAACAAAACAAAACAGAAATTATCAAAACGACTCGAACTGACCTGAAATGTCTGCTTCGTAGCGGAACAGAATCAGATTCTGAACTTGAGTAATCTCCACTCTCTCACGAAGCAATAGAGCACAATGCGAACAGATTATTTTCTTCAAGAACAGTGCGAGAGTTCGGGTTATCGGGTCACCCGAGAACTGAGACGGAGCTCTGATATTTTTGTTTACAATGTCGAAGAGAAAGAGAGGAGAGGCAAGAGAGATCCTCTGTATATTTATACGTGAAGGAAAGCGAAGGTTTTAACGGCGTTAAGTCTTCGTTTATTTAAAAGCAAAACACTTCGGTTTTCTTAACGGAGAGCCATTTGGTATGAGGTGACATATGGTCTAGTTAAGAGATGGCAGCGAGGGCCCATTTTGTCTTACACGGTGACGGAGATGGCTTACGTGTGCTGGAACTTGATTACGTGGCTATTTATCACTGGTTAATGAAACCGGGTCGGGTTATGGTTACGATATACTTATTTGACATGCCAAGGGAGCGGTCGCATCACTATTCGCTTTGTGTAGGTTCGTTTTAAAATTTAATTTAATATAGACTACATTACTCTCTTTTATAAAAATAAAATATTATATACATGTAACATACGTATCATCATTTTTTATACGTATCATCATTTTGTCTTGTTATAGTCTTATAGATGTGATTATCATGTGTGATAAAAAAAACTTATTTCGTCTTTCTAATACTACATGAGGAATGAAGAGAAGTATCGACTGGAGAACATCATTTTATGATTGAAACTTGAAATATACAAAGTTAGAAAGAGCTCAGGGATTACAGTGCTCGTATATATACTATAAGCTGTATAGTATTATATTGTGAATGTGTATAGTTGAAGTGTTTCTTAACTAGTGTCATTATCAAAGATTAATGTTGGCATGGTGGATAGAACTTGAAGTATGGGATACATACAGCGATGCTATTTGCTTCACACGTGACATGTTTGTTTGTCATGTACGTTTCTCTTATACATTCCTCATTCTCCGACCAACTATTTGTCGTCTACTTTGTTTTTACTTGCATATGTAAGTATTTCATAGATTATGCGATTTTTGCTAAAAATGATTTAGAACAAGGAAGTCTTATATATATTTTCACTAAAAATGAAGTCAAATGTCAAAAGAAAATTTATCAAAAATCATATTCTTAATTTTGGGGTTGCTAAAATGTAGCCAGTGGTGATGGTACATTCTCTGCACAAACTTTATGAAGATGTTCGAATTTCGCTAAGCATTACAATAATTAACATAGGAAGCATAGAGAGAAGAAACTTGATGAACATGATCTGAGTCTTTGAAATATATGAAAAAACACAGACACGGTAGTAACATAAAAGAAATCATAGAAAAAGAGTTTTAACCAAAATGAAAGCTTCATATATGTATATAGTTTTTGAGACCGACGTTCGAACTCATAGGTAAGATTCACTAAAATTATTTAAGAAAAAGTCTGATAAGCAAGCTTGACTTTACTTAGTCCTGTTGTTCATCTTTTTTTTCCTTTTGAAAAAAAAAACACTTGTAGAATAAAATTACTCGAATCCGATAAAGTTGGTTAACTAAAACACAAACTATTAATTATAAAAATTACTAAATATACTTAGGCATTAGAAGATCCGTCTCCAAAGTCACATAGGTTGATGATTTTGTAACGTTGATTCGTCGTTAAGTAATAGGAATACAATACTACACATGTGTTCTCTGTATTATTTTATATTTTCCCTATACATATTTTGTAAGCTTTTCATTTTCGAGTAATCAAAACAAACAATATAAGAACGTGAATTCTTGAATTCAAGTTTCAAGTCCAGGTTATGAAGCTATTGGAAGAGTGGATTTTTAAGTTCCGGATGTTTATATTGTTTACTAGGGATTGGTCCGCCCTACGGGCGGATTGTTTACACAAAAGTTATTTTATATTAGAATATATTTTAATTTTATAAAATATTTGAAAAATTATTTTAAATTGTGTAATAAATATATTTTTTCTCTAATTAGATATATATCTTTATTTTGTTAACATTTGACATTTTTTTATAATTCTTATGTGTTTGGATTTTGTATTTGTTCAACTATATTTTCTTATTTTATTTTTATTATTTATTTCAATTATATTTTTTATAATGGAAATGTGTTCTCTTTTTACACTTGCATGAGATTATATGTGTAGTCTTTTAATTTATTTTTAATTGTGTTTAAGAATTTTATGTTTGGTTGTGACAATTTTTCCGTTATTTAACTGAAATATAATAAATTATGAACGCTACCATTGGACATATTAATTCTTTCGCTAGAGTAGAGGTTTTGTACTTGTTGAAGAGTTGAACTTGGGATGTAGGTTTTAGAAAACATTGTAATATGTAAACAAATCAGTGTTAATGAAGAAAGAATTATACATGTCAATCTAGAGGTTAACCATGATCCATTGAGTTGTTGCTTATGGCCAGTGAAGATACATTTGATCTCACCAACAAATCCAAAGATGTCTACAAAACATACATTTGAGGTCTTTAAACTTTGTATCTATTCATTTTTCCAATTTACTTGGCATCTAGGTATTAGTGCACGTCATAATATCATCAAATGACCATAGTCATATAACCTAAATTAATTTAAACAAAATATTATAAGATGTTGAGGCGAATAAGGACGCCTGAATCTCTAGTTTAAAGTGGGTGTTGCTTCTTGCAACTTCAAAGCCACTGATCTTGTAAGTGTTTCTTTTTTTCAGAAGATGTTTGATACTACTAAACAGATGCATGTCGATAGATCCTTGCAAAAAGGTTGATTGTGAAAAGTGAAAACATAAATGTGGTCGACAGTGAATACTTTTGTCAACATATATTCAAAAATCATTTACAAAGATATGCAACACGAAAGTATTAGTAACATCTTATTTTGTTCCTTGTGAGTTTTCTAACAACACTTAAGTAGTGTACTTTTTCAACATATAAATAGAATATATATGTTGGGATAGCTCAAAAATACTACAAATCAAGGTAGAGAGAGAGAGAGAGAGAGAGAAATTTCTCTTCAAGCACGAGAATGTAAACTCCCATAACTCTTCTACTTTTTTAAGATTGCATGTTTTCCAGAGACGGAAAAGATGAGTAACCACCATCTGAGAGCAACAACCGAACTTCAACTCAGAAAGAAGGATGTAGGATGAAACTATTGTGACAGTATATATGTGTAAGGAAGAAAAAAGTTGAATCTAGTGAAGCAGGAAAAGTTCGATTATCTGCATTTTGATTTATTAGCAGTTGAAACTATGGATTTCGATTTATTAGCAGTTGAAACTATGAATTTCTAATGGAAATTAGAAAAAGGTTACTAAAATTAACGTCATGGGAGATATCTTCAAAAGAGTTAATGGCTAGACTTGATAAGCATGTTTCAATGACACGAAAATTTTATAATTTAGTAAAAATTTTGCTGGTGAAAAATAGATATGAACAGACGATGTCAGTAAAAAAAAAAAGAATGTAAAATATTGGGCTTGGTTGTCAAATTCTAGAATTGAGTCTTAACATCTTAATTAAATAAATTTGATTATAAATAATTCTAATGATTCAATATAAAAAAAAAAGTAAATGATGATGACACATGGCATTTTTCCCCCTATGGAGATACAAAACTCTACTTTATTATATAAGATATATATATATATATATATATATATATATATATATATATATATATATATATATATATATATTTGCTAAAACAAATATTTTAAATTAAATACGGTACTAGATGAAAAAGTGCAATAAAAATTTACTTGTATGTCCTCCGTACTATAAACTATTGGAACTGTTTTTTTTGTTTAAACATCCAGTATCTAAAGGCCTGTCAAACTGTTTTTCTATTGATCGAACTATAAAATATTGAAAATTCTGAGGTGCATAAAATTAATCACTTAGATTATGTGCAAGTGCAACATGTTCGTTGATGCTAAACTTTCTTGAAAGTTAATAAAACAGACGAATATAAAATGTATCTCTTAATTAATTTAACCCAAAACGTGGGGGCCTTGGGGGTGGGAACTTAGCTTTTATATATTCCTGGGGCTACCCTGTCTTTAAGCAAAGAATGCTTCGAACCGAGGGACAACAAAACTCCAAATAACTATCCAAGAAATACATATGACAATATTATATGAAAGCAAGAAGACATTTACAGCAAGGGCGGATCTACTTGACGAAATGCGGGTTCAATTGACACCGGTTAAATTCTAAAATCAGCACTTTGCAAGCTATTTTCAGTAATAAATTGTGGTTCAGTGGTTTTAAAAGACTAGCATTGACCCCACCAACAAAGATTAAATTTTTCTAATTATCTTTTTTTATTTGAAATTTTGGCAATTAGACCCCAAAAAAAATTATTTGATCCCAGTTAATTTTCTAACTGGGTCCGCCCCAATTACAGACACTTTGAAAGCGCGCGATTATTTTTTACGTAACAAATTTATCAACCGTTTGTTTGTTCACTAATATAATTAGACATGTATTTTTTGATTTTCGGTTCTGCTGCAGTTTATTTTTTATTTTTGGTTTGGTTCCAACTCGATTCAAAAGATAAAAATACTGTTCGGTTACTTATAAATTCAAATTTGGTTTAAGTTAGATAATTTTAATTTTTGGTTTAGTTTGGATAATAGTATTAAGAACCCGATAAAATTTCCAGTTCAATAAACCTGCGATTTATTTCTCATTGATAATAGTGTTAAATTTATAGACCAGTGAACATAGTAACTGAAAACAACTCAAAGGGCGGCCCACACAAAGTTAAAGAATCTACCCTTTAGTTTACATGTACACAAGTGACAAGAGTCCGTTCTTTATTTTGTCTGATTCATTAGTTACTTCTGGATCATTTTGATTTTAGACGATTCTCTTTCGATGGTGTCCAGTCAAACATTTTATCTAAATTTTTGAGTACGAGTAGTTATCAATAAAAGTATAAAATGTACGTCTAACGAAAACCAGAATGAATTTAGTTCACGATTCTGTTTTTGATACTTGTACTACTTTCTTCAACATTAAGAGAGTTCTGTAAACCGAGGCCATTCTGTACCTTTTATCTAGCATTTTAAACAATAACCAGAATTCCACGCTGTCTTAAATATAAAACCAGTACAAACCCATAGTTCCTCGGTTTAGAATGATCATCTCCTGAACCAAACCACATTTCGGCCAACACCATGTTCTGATTTAGTTTTGAAGGAATCACATATCAGAGACAGACCAAAGGTAAGCTTCTCTTTCCGTTGCTTTTTTCTCACTTGTCTTCTTAAACATATCCTTCTCATGTCCTATAACCCCCGCCCCACAAAAAACAGCAGATTAGACAAATAAGCTTTTAATGGATTTTATTTTGTATGTGCAAGGCAAAACCCATAACAGAAAAAAACTTACCGGTACTGCGGTCAACTCCATCCCAATGTCTACCAGGTTTGATTCCATACCGATTAGGTGCAGCTTCTAATCCTCTTGTAATCCAGCTGTGCTTTGGGATACTTTGTGGTATCACAAATCCAGATTTTTTCATCTCCTCGTTGTCCCCAAGATCCATAAGAGGTGCCACGTGCTGCTTTTTCTGCGATATAGAGATCAGGCGTTAAGTTAGGATAATGTCTTTTTTATTACAAGGCGGTTTTGATTAGTGATGAGTTTTATAGTGAGCAGTACCTTGACCAAATGAGCCATTGGATCTCCCCATCTGACTCTTTCTTTCATCATTTGCTCAAGCTCGGGATCATCCCTGAAATGACATGGATAAACTGTTTAATTAACAACCAAGTAGTTAACAGCTCAACCTCAAGCGCATGAGAAAGACCCCGATATAATACCTGGTCCGAGCAAATGGCTTATCCTTCTCAAGCTCAATTTCCTGGATTCTAGCTTCAGCATCACGCTTCTGAGCTAAACCTTGGCCCCATTCCAATTTTATCTCCTACAAAGAATCAAGTAACTACGTTGGTAAATGTTTTTTTCCAGTTACTCAGATTCACAGTTCATATTCTGTGAGCATAGAGCTAGCCAGCAAACAGTACCTTTGGCTTCTCGATCACTTTCTTTTGCTTTGATTGAAGATATTCTTCTTTCGATATACGCTTCCCTGCAATATCAATAATATGGGAGTGAGTCATGTAACTATGCATTCTCACTCAAAATTATAGGGAACAAAGAACCTATCCTCAGTCTTTACCTGTAATCTTGTCACGGAACACTGCTTCTGCATTCTGACCAGTTAGCTCGGAATCCATATTTTTAAACCTGCAAAAGAGTATAACTCGTCAAAATGATTTCTTGTGAAGTCCCAAAGAAGGAAAAAGACAAAATTCTAATAAAAAAAGAATGGATAAATCTGAAAGAAAAGTCTGCTTTTGAAATATTACCTCAACTGTTCATCCTGCTTCTTCTTTCGATATTCACTTCCAATGTCTTTGCCACTAATTAATCCAGTCTTCCGTTGCTCCTTGCTTGTCTGAGGAGGTGGTGATTCTCTGCGTGGTCTCCTTGGTGGAGAGCTATCAAAATTAGAACTCCGGGACACAGTTTTTCTTTGAGGCGAAAGATCCGAGTCTCGGGAACCCTTCACACTTACACTTCTCCGTGGTGGAGATAAATCAGAATTTGATCCAAAAGATCTTGAAGGCTTTCTACCCGGTTCAGGTGATGGAGAATGATATCGTCTTCTCCGTGGAGGAGAAAGATCATCGCTCGTCTTGTTAACATCTGAGACAGATGAATCCCTTTTCCTGCGAGGGGGAGATAAATCACCGTCCAGCTCCACAGAATCTGAACGCTTTCTGCTTCTCTCAGGCGATGGAGGATGGACACGTCTCTTCCGAGGAGGAGAAAGATCGTCACCCAGACTTTTGGGGGCTGTATCTTCAGGTTCTGGCGAAGGTGAATCATTCCTGGCTCGTCTTTTGCGAGGAGGTGTCAAATCAGAATCCAGACTAACAGGCTTGGTATGTTGTCTGTTAGGTTCAGGGGAAGGTGTGTAGTGACGTTTCCTCCGACGCGGTGGTGACATGTCTGTTTCAGGAAGTGAACGACCTCTAGGCCCAGGCTCAGGAGATGGAGAGTCGTTACGAGTCCTCTGTCTCCTTGGAGGAGAAATATCATCGCCGCCCCGGTCTGAAGATAAACTCACCCACCCACTCCCATCCTCAGCAATGGCGTTTTGAGCACGCCTTGCCCTGATTTCCTCCAGCCTCCTCATTCTCTTAACTTCAATGTCCTCATCAACCACAGGTCTTTCATCTTGACAACACATAAAGGAAAAAAAAAGAAGAGATTTCATCAGTGTCAATTGCTACTCTTTCAGAGAGGTGTGAACTATGTGTGGAAAGAGTGTTGAAGGGAATTACCAGCAGAATCATTATCATTATCTTCCTCTAGGGGATCAATCTGCTTCTGCCAAACAGGATCTTCATCCACAACTAAAACACCAGTGGGTTCAGGTTTGGAAGGCTTCTTCATCTTCTTCTTCTTCTTTTTCTTTTCTAACACCTCACTACTCTCATACTTTTTCAAGTAATCTTTCATAGATTTCACCCCAGCCATCTTCAAGAACTCAAAGCCTGGTAACCAATCAAATAAACGTGGAAAATTAGGTTAAACATGGCAATCTAGCAATACACAGGAACCAAGAAGAAAAACTTAAAAACATCAAAACTAATAATCATATTCATTTCAAAGAAACTCAAGCGGCAATGCAAATCTTCATCATCATCAGAATAAGCAATAATGAAGCCCTAAAATCACCATATTCTAGCAATAAGCGTGGACTGAATCGAGAAGAACGACTACAAGAGATTAGCCTTATCCCTTCACCAAATCCCAACATCCCCAGAAGCTAAAACCGAAGCGATTCCAAAAACCGAGATACGACATACCTGGTCGGGAGATTGACGCCGGAGAATAGATTAGAAGCTCAAAAGTTCGAATGCTCTTACTCCGCGAGATCTCTTCTTCTCCTTCTTCTTTTAGGGTTTTCGATCCCCCAAAATTGAATAGAATGGCGAAACTGAAATTAAATCAGTTAATAGGGATGCTTTCGTAATTTACGAGCTACGACAGGGGCTTTTCTGTCAATTTGAAACTTAACTAATGGGCTCGTCTTTAAAAAGGCCTTGACTTTCACCGAAACTAATCATCGGTGAGAGAACAATTAGGGTTTTCTTTTTCTTAAATCCCGCCGCCACTTACGTCCCCTCTTATATAAATCGTCCACGATTGCCATCTCGTTAGATGGCGATATCGTACAATGCACTAGCACAGTCTCTACAGGGGAGGAGTACCAGCTGCTTCATCCCAAAAGCTTTGTGCATCAGAGATGCTAAGCAGAGAAACAGATCCAGCGTCGTATTCGCTTGTAATGATAAGAACATTGCTCTTCAAGTTAAGGTAGATTATTTTTGCTGCTGCTGTAAATTGTTTAATGATGATCGAACCAGACATTGTCAGGTGGCTACTCCTTTTAATACATGTGTAGTTACTGTTACATGTCGGGTAAATAAACCAGAGAGAAGGAAAGATTTTTTGGAGATGGTTTCCATCTTTAGGATCTGGATTTCTCTTTTAAGATGCTCATCGTTTGCTTGGTCGTCTTCATTTTAGTGATGACTCGAGCTACATCTGTTCATCACATTTTATCTTAAACTTATTGTCTTGCGTCTACAAGTGTAGAGTGATTTGATCAGTTTGTTATTACAATTGGTGTTTTGTTGGTTAATTGTGTGTTAGCGGTTTACTTATCATGTGGCCAGCCAGAGATGGTCAGGTTCCTACCCTTTTGACACGTTGGTTTGGACTGTTACATCTCTGGTAAAGAAAAGAAGGAGAAGGAAAGGCTTTTTGATGGTTTCCATCTTTAGGTTTGGATTTTCTCTTTTAAGGTGCTCATCGTTTGCTTGGCCATCTGAATATTGTGATGGTTTGAGCTACATCTGTTCATCACATTTTGATTATCTTCCGAAGTGACTTGTGTTTTGTTAGTTTGTTATTACATTTGGCTCTGTGCTACTGGTGTCGTTTATTGTACAGCCACAGATGGTCAGGTTCCTACTCTTTGACAAGTGAGTTTGAACTGTTACATCTCTGGTAAAGAAAAAAGAGAGAAGGAAAGACTTTTTGATGGTTTCCATCTTTTGGTCTGAAATTCTCTCTAAAGGTGTTCATCGTTTGCTTGGTCATCTGAATATTGTGATGACATGGGCTACATCTGTCCCCCACATCTCTATAATCTCCACTGAAACATTTTTATTTGGCTCCCATATCAAATGTGACAATGCATCTCATGTTATACCGTTAGAGAGGGCTTGGCATCTAAGCAGTGAATTTGCTTATATTGTTTATGTTTCAATTGTGATATTTTAGTTTCTGTCTCGATTCTTGTTTATGTTGGCTGCTGTTTTTATCTTGCCTATTTTCTTGGATTAGGTAGATAAGTTGTTGGACCGCATAAAATGGGATGAGAAAGGATTAGCTGTGGCTATAGCACAAAACGTTGACACTGGAGCGGTGTTAATGCAAGGCTTTGCTAACAGAGAGGCTCTCTCCACAACCATCAGTTCTCGCAAAGCTACATTCTTCAGTCGGACAAGATCTACCTTATGGACTAAGGGAGAGACATCAAATAACTTCATTAATGTCCTCGATGTTTACCTTGACTGTGATCGCGATTCGGTATGTTTGTCTAAAACCATTGTTATTATAATCTGACTAGTTATTAACTTAGTTTGTTTGTGGTTACTCAGATAATATACCTTGGAACACCTGATGGGCCTACTTGTCACACTGGAGCAGAGACTTGTTACTACACATCGGTTTTGGACCAACTAACCGATGATGAGGTTGGTTTTATTTTTTCCTGTGACATGAGATTAATTGAAATCTGAATAAAAAAGCAACTTTCAATCGCATCACAGGCTTCAGGAGAGAAGCTAGCATCAACAACATTGTACACGCTAGAATCGATCATTACAAAACGGAAGGAGGAATCAACAGTTCCTCAAGAAGGCAAACCGTCATGGACTCGGCGGTTACTGACCGATGATGCGCTGCTTTGCTCAAAGATCAGGTATGTTTTGAGGGTTATCTGCATTTGAAGGTTAAAACAGATGTATGAAGAAGCTAACTGTGGCGTTTGTGGTTCAGGGAAGAAGCAGACGAGTTATGCAGAACGCTTGAGGATAAGGAGGAAGTATCAAGAACAGCATCGGAAATGGCGGATGTGCTGTACCATGCGATGGTGCTTATGTCTAAAAGGGATGTCAAGTTTGAAGATGTTCTTGAAGTTCTTAGGAAACGCTTCTCTCAATCTGGAATCGAGGAGAAGCAAAGCCGTTCAAAGTGACCGTTTAAACTGTTGAATATGCGAGAATGTAAACTATTCCACTGCTCATCATTGATCTTTGTACATTGCAAAATCAGAAATAAATTGTATCTTCTGTTTAATCTTAGCTAGATATTGTTACATCCTTTTCTTTTGCTATTTTCTCGTATTTATTACATTTAACCATTATACATATATTGAGATCACAAATGTTGCTACTTGCGTAAATCTGCATAACTTGCATATATCACAATCAATCAAAACATGTAATGTCCCTTAGCTATGACAAAGACCAAATAGTTGTATCTGTTTTCTTTGTTCATAAGTTCGGTATGCATACTATCATTATCAGCCATAAAAGATGGTATAAAATATGTTAAGCTTTCAAAAATGTTCATGATCCCAAAAATTAAGCTTGATGTGTGTGTGTGAACCGGATAGCTTGATGTGTGTGAATCGGATTGCTTGATAGCCTTGATTGACAATCAACTGCACTGCCTTTTGTTTTGGGTTTGACACAGTATAACAATTAAACAAACTATAATCAAAAGTATAATATGAATGATACCCGATAAATTAAACATAACCCAAGAAAAAAAACGTTTATAGCTATTATATATCTGATTCACAGAACCAGATCTCTGAACACCTCAAAAGAGTACATCTCATGAGATTGATGAGAACTATGATTAATCCAACATCTTCGGTTTACCTTGGTTATAGTGTGCCTCATCAAGAGGTTTCGTTAGACGAAAACCAAAGCTTTTTCTGACAAACCAGAATCTTCTCGCTTTCGACGGCATACTCAGTCTCCTCTTTCCGACAATTCCACCTCGTCCCCTTGGCCAACATCGTGATTGCGTCCATGAAATAACTCGATTCTCGCATTATTACATACCCACCCGGTCTCAATATCCGGTCCATCTCCAGCAAAACGTACTTCATCTCACACCTGTTTCACAATACCATTCAGTTCACACACATTAATACCAAAACCCGTGCAAAACCAAATCTTAAATTCAGTTTAACCGGTGCTTAATTTTGATAAACCAAACCGTTTGATCCGAAAAAACCATAAAATTGATCCGAAAACCAACACAATTCTTAAATTTGTTGAATTGGTTTTGATTTGCATACCAGGAAAAAACCGAAACTGGATTTGAGCGAGACCAAAGCCAGAAAACCGGATTTGCTTCGGAAAAAAGTCAAAAATTGAAACTAAACCATACCAAACCGAAATCTAAAACCGTACCTGTGGCTCTCAAGGGTAAAAAGACTGTCAAGGTGAAGAAGATCATATGTTCTTGGATACGTAGAGAAAGCTTCGCACCTGCAATCCCAGTGTCACGTTAACATCATCACTCACATACACATAACAAAAAAACAGAGAAAAGATTCTATTACCAGTCGTGGTAGGTTCCGATGAGACCACGATCAAAGACAACAGGAAGCGTATTCGCACTGTAAGACGAGACAACGTTCATGACCCAAACAGGATCCTTAACGAGAGCAGCAGCGAAGCCTCCATAAGCCGTGTTCATATCCATAACATTCCTCACCTTATCCGTCCCAAGAGCCGGCAACACTTTCTTGTAATGCTTAACTCTGTTCTTCCACTTACCATCATCATGTTTCAACCCGCTCGCGCTCCCTCCATGAACATCAGCGATCCTCTCGGGGGCCACGTTAAGCCTCTCGGGCCATTTAGGTATCGACCCGAGTCCGGAGTTCTTGACTTTATCGGTCGGTGCAACCACGCAGGGGCGTAGGGGAGTGTACCATGCGGAGTCGGGTTCGATGCTGTCGTCGCATTTTGGAGGGTAAGCTTCCATGTTCTTGGCGATCTTGTCGTAGCAAGATTTGTCTGAGAGTTTCTGCCAGACTGCTATGTCGTCTTTTTGGGCGTATTTTTTGAAACACATGGAGGTTAGAAGTGTCTGAAGCTTGTTGTAGTCTGATTTTTGTTCTTCCATGGTTGTGTTCCACCCGCGCCACCTTCTGTTGTAGTTCACTGGTGGACCTGAGAGTACCCAGAAACCTCCAGGTCGGACTATACGGTGAATCTCGAGCAAATAGATTCCACCTGCATGATCATACACACATTTTATCATTCTTCTTATTGCCAAACATTTTAAATCAGATAATAATCAACTAATTACAGGTTGCAATAAAAAAACTATATATAAATAAATAAGTAAACCGATTACAATCAATTGATAGCGTGTTTAATTAAGAATAACCAAACCAAACTAAACCAACCCGAAGCAAACCAAAAGTTAATACGGTTTAAATGGATTCATTTTCTATATCCGAATAACCAAAACCGAACAGGAAAACCAATCTAAAACCAAAATTCGTTTGAGAATTATGAGTATGTTTTTACTAAAACTGAATCCAAACCTAACCATTCATAGATTTGATTTTATCTTGAATATGAATTTTTTAGAGATCAAAAAACCAAAAAAACGATCCTAAACCGAACCAAAATCCAGATTGAACACCCCCACTTAGATATGGTTCAAGAATTGGTTCGGTTTATGCAATTGCGTTGTAATGTAAACCAACAAGCAGAAGCTTACCAAACTCAGTCCAGGGAATGAGACATCGTGAGCAATGAGCCATATCAAAAGAATTCGAAGGGAAAGGGAGACGCTGCGTAGAGATAACCCCAAGAATAGCAGGGATCCCACGTTCAAGAGCAAACTGAACCTGAGCTTCATGGTTATCTCTAGGAGCCAGAGAGATTGTTAGTATCCCCCGGTCCAATAGATCACCTCCCCAGCTCGCTACCTGCATATAACAAAACCAACTCAAAAACTTTATTAAACCGGAACCGGTTTAGAGAATCTTTGAAAAGAGAGAGAGAGAGAGACTGACCCCACAGCCAGTATCAATGGCGGTTCTGACTGTACCGTCTTTCATCTCGGGGATCAGATCTTGCATCTGATCAACATAGTGACTAACTCCACGTGGAAACATGGTGCCCCCACCAGGGAAATGGAACTTGTCACCTTCTTTCTTGAGCCAATGCTGGTTTGATTTCTGCTTGTTGATCCAATCGTAAGGCACGTTCTTGTACCAGCACTGGTCTCTGCTCTTGGGCCATCTTATAGGCGGTTTGTACCCGTACGGTGGTGGGATCAAACACTCGCTCTTTTCGTAAACCGGAGGACAGTGACGCTCCAAGAAACTTAGGCGATGGACACCGTACCTCTTCCATCTCTAAGAACAAGAAAACACACACAACAACAGTTCAGTGTTATGCAACAAAGTAAGTAAGAGTCGTTTTATTAGTTTTTTTTTACCTTTGGATCGGTGCAGGGTGTGTAGTCTTGCAACTCTGAGCTGCATTCAGGGAAAGAGACGGATTTGATTTGAAGAGGTGAAACTGTTGGTTTCATAGGGGAGGAAGCTACAAACTTTGTAGTGGTGCTTGTGACGTCTTTGGCTTCGATCTTGACTCTCTCAGAGCAAAACATACCGCCGAGGTAGAAGGAGAAACCGCACAGTGCGATGAACAGGACTGTTACTGACAAGATCCTAGAAGAACCCTTTTCGGGTTGCGAAGATTGCTTCCCGCTCTTCATGATTCTATTTGATCTCACCTGTAGATTCAGTGAAACCAAAGTATGGAATCAGATCAAACAAGTTTCTTTTCGTCGTTATGAAAGATGCAACAATGACTTTTGATATTGGCTTTAGTCAGAAAAAAATATGAATCTTTAATCAATAGTATGAACGAGATTTAGATTTAGGAGACGAGATCTGGAAGAGACACTTTTTTTTACAACACAGTGTAACTTCTGTCGTATTTTCACATGTCCTAAAAGACATGATATATGGGTCCACAATACTAAAGGCACTCCCTAAAGCATCCCACTAGGTCAAAAGCAGAAATCAGAGGCGACTACTCATTTGTTTTAACGCTTAAATCAACCCTTAAACTTCTACAGCTCTAGTAGGTTCATCATTTATCCAGAGATCAATACTTTGCAGCATCAGTTTAAGAACAAAATTAACCGAAAGATCAGATCTTTGAATGGGCTTAGTAGTGCCCATCAACAGAAACACGTCTCACTTGATCAGTGAGTTAAGCTCGCTAAAATGGATCTGACGCACACATAAGAGATAAAAAAAAAGAGGAGTATGAACAGAGCATACAACAACTAGTTGAATAAAGAAAAGAAACTTACTAATACTGTTTCTGTTTTGGAGATGAAGATTTTTTAAGTAAGAGACTGGGATCAGAAGTGAGAAGTCCTCTCTCCGCAGATCTCTCAATCTCTCTCTCTAATCACTCTTCAAGTCTGTGTATTTTATCAGACAAGAAGTGAAGCTAACATATAGATAGAGAAAGTCTTTTTATAAATAATCACTTTATTTACTTTCTTCTTCCTCGTTGGTTCATTCGCTATCCTTCGTCCCCATCTCCTCCTCTTTTTCACTAGATTTATCGTTCTTTTCTTTAGTATTTTTTCTAATTTTGTAGTATTTGATATTACAAAATCATTTTACGACAGAGGTAATAAAAGGCTTTCCCTTTTTTATAATTTAGACAAATGGTTATACCTCTCTGTCACTTCTCCTTTTTCTGTTTATTTTTCTTCTTTTGCCTACGCTTTTAAAAAGGAACTTAAACTACTTTTAAAGCTCGAAACGCATGATAATTTGAGAAAAACGCATGAAAATTGAAGAATATCTGTAATATTGTGCAATGTGTCATTTAAAATGATATAGTTACTGGCATTATCTTTGCTACCAAAACATACACCTTTGAAGCAATGCAATTTTCACAACAAATCTCAAATATTATATATTTCAAATATTCTGAGATGAAGTCTCATGATTTAAATATGCTGATTAATATTTATATATAGCTTTCGCCATGTGTTTGATTTCCGTTGATCACCCATGAACGTCTTAAATGACAAGAAATTTCGAATTTTCATGAATTCTTGATAATTAGTCATCAGTAATAAAAAATACAGTCAATTTTTTTGTAAAGTCATTAGTTTAGAAGCTATGATTGTCAAAGTTCTAAGAGATGGATAAGCAATCACAGCCTAAACTTATTTGTGTATAGTTAGATTCCCCATATGAGAACAGCATTCAGGCGTTTCCACACGGACATTAACTTACCAAAAAAACAACTTAAATCTTAAATTTAAATCTTAAAATGACAAAAACAAAACTCTTAGAAGATAGTAAAATTATATAATTTTTCTTAGCTAAACAAAAACATTATGTATTTTCACAGCTATTACCATGAACAAATTTTCTTGAAATAATTTATAAAAAAAAAATTGAAAATAATATTTTGATGGAAAATAAATTGAAATCATTCAAGTATAAGCAATTCTAAATCATGTCAATTCATTGAATTATTATTCACATAGATGAATGGATATATACTGTAAATTATGATTTTTTAAATAAATCTGTCTTATTATTTGACTTGTTTTAATTAAGTACCTCTCTCGAAATGCAATACTTACAATTTATTTGTCTTGATTCATATTTATATGATATGGATCGACACTAAAGTTTAAACTGATTTTATGTATATCCATGTCCAAATTGTGAGTAAAGAATTTTAATTATATATGTAAAAGTGAAGAAGTCACTATACTTATAAGTGTAGGTAATGTTTTTCTTAGAAAATACTTTCCGATATATCTGGGAATATCTATATGGAATAAACAATAAGAGGGGTGTATTGAATCTGAAAGTTGAAGTGGTTTGATTTTCAATGAGTTTGCAGATGATTGCAGGAGAATTGGAGAATTTGAGATGATTTTTGTTAAAACATTCTACAATCTCATCTAAAACAGTGGGATTTGAATTTTTATTTTTATAACTAAGAAACTCTCTTCAAATATTCTAGAAACATTTAAAGTACTCTAAAATCATCCACTAAAATTTTGTTCAATAACAGTGAATTTTAGAGTGTTTTGTGAAATGACTGTTGGAACTCGTTTTTTGACGAAATGGTTTTAGACCATTTTCAGTAAGTTTCCGGGCGAAGACGTTCGTTAGAATAACCAAATATGTGACACTATGAAGTAGTGTAACTAAATGTCAAAATCAGAGTTAGATTTGAATGAGAAATAGAGGTCCAAAGTGAATGAGATACAAAGCTTACAAAGTTTTAAGGCTAAGTATAAAAATTAGCAAATGTCTCACTTTGGATAGTTGGGTTTGAATTTAGATTTATATAGTTAGTTAAACATTATGTTTAATAACTTATACTAAATCTTATTCATGATTAACTTTATATGTTTGTTTCATATAAAATGTAACCCATTAAAGAAAATAGTATTGGTGTTTGATTTAGTCAAACATGCATTATATATATTCTTTAAAGCTAACGTTACAAAACTGGTCTAAGGGATAAATTTCCTTTATGGCATTTTGACGTGAGTAACACCTCCAGTTATGACAATTGATGGCTGTCTTTGCTGATTATAAAAGTGAGTTAA
The DNA here is from genome assembly GCA_026261945.1 of Hirschfeldia incana. NCBI lineage: Eukaryota > Viridiplantae > Streptophyta > Magnoliopsida > Brassicales > Brassicaceae > Hirschfeldia > Hirschfeldia incana. The sequence continues at coordinate 99,627 of JABCMI010000143.1, read as the reverse complement.
AGTCATATTCTCAAAGATATGTGATATACGAACAAGTATAGAAAAAATAATCTCTCACTTGAATATTTTGATTCTTTATTTTTTGTGTCTTTTATTCTTTTTTTTTTGAGTCTGAGAGTACACACAAAACCGTTTCGCCAGGTTTCTGATAGAGTGACGCAAATTCAGAAGATTGTTTGCAGTTGTATCCTGGGACTCATTACGTTATCGAACCGTCGCACTACGGGACATATTTTGAGTTAAAGAAAGAGATAATATCTCGGCTCTGTAGTTGTATCATCATTTTCTTAATCTTTGGTATAATTTTATCAATTATATTTTTACAATATTCAGTTTCCCGTAATTTATAAAATACGGTCCTATCAGTATTAACTCAAAATAACCGTTTATTGCTTTGCACTAACCGGACTGATTATTGTAAAAGTTGTCTTATAAGAACAGGTTGATCGATATTTAGTAAAAGGTGTTGGGATCAGATCGGCTCTGATAATTCTGGGTGTCAGCGTAAGAAAAAAATTGTGTTCTTGAGCTAACATTTTTTTTTGCAGGATTGGTTGAATTATTTAAAATAATTCTCCAGCACTTACCTGTTTCGGTTGTGATGTACTATGAATTGCATATGCGTTTTGGCTTCTAATTTTTCTGAAGTTGATTATTTTCATACGTTTTATGATGTGGAGCACTTAATATTTTGTTTAAATTTACAGGCTCATAAAGTTGACTAAACAAAAGGGTTATTTGTCATGTGTTAATGCCTTGACCTGACTAGAGACTTTTGGAGCAATTTGATTATTAAGTGTGTAATCATGAAAAATGATTCAAGTTCCAAATATGGTGAAACCATAGAAATAAATAACATTTTGATTCTTAAGGGATCATGTTATATGAATGGAAATAGATTCGTGAGTCGACGCCTCAAATTAAGTTTGAGAGAGGTCTGCCACATATGAATCATTTGCCATTAGAAAAATATGTTGTTGATATTGATCAAAACATTTATATTTCGTCAACGCTTAAATGCAAGATGAAAAAAAAATTCTTGACCATGCAAAACCGATGAAAATTTTCAGACCAATATGACTGAAACTGATATATGTATTGTAGTTTCTAAAAGTCAATATGGTTGTGAATAACCATAAAAATGATAGTTTTGATGATTCAAATAATATCATGTGATGATATGTATATTTGCTAAAAGCAAAAATATGTGTTTGGAAAATTCCAAAGCATATAAGTTGGATTTATTATAAATCAACTTGAGAAAACTATGAAAATAGTTGTTTGTAAAATGTGATTTCTGAGAATGAAATACATCAAAAAAAAAAAAATTTAATATTTTCTAAAATTGTTATCTATTCATTTAAATCTAAAAGAGTGATAGATCAATTTTCTAAACTCCTAAGAGATGTTAAATATAAATAAATATGCATGTTTTTGAACTATCTCAAGAAATGTGGGGGAAGCGTTGCTTACCATATAAAGTCATTGGCAAGATGTCAAATGAGCTTACTGATAGTCATCAAAATATGATTAAAAAAAAAAAACTAGTGTCATACACTGAGTTTTGTGTATAATGGTTAATTGTATCTTAGAAAAAGATGACAAAAATCATTAAACAATTGATCTCGACTAATCTCAAAAGATTATGTTTATTGTGATGACAACCTAGGATATTTATATTAAAGGTGTGTCATGAGATCATATTGTATATCATCAAGAGGAATGGGTTCGCCTGTTGAATTAAGATGAGGCTTTGCGGTAACTCTACCTAACTGACTGGAGATCCCAAGAAATAGGTTCAAGGAGACAACTAAGTGAAGCTAAATCTGCCCAAAGCACTGTAAGACTTCGGTCTATACCCAGTTCCTAGGATGATTAAACAGTGCTACATGTAAGGATTACAGGATAAGCATTTGCTTTTAATGATTTGTGTCCATTGTTTTGAGATATGAATGGAGTAGTACATGATATTCCTCCAAACAAAACTATGGCAAATCACCTTGTGAGTGTGAAATGAGGCCGTTTCTAAGAGAATGAAGGAAATGCTATATTCTCTAAGTCCACTCATGATTACCAGGACTGTTCACGGCCAAAATGAACACAATAGAGAAATTGGTTTTGTAAGAGAATGAAGCTGTGTTATAGCTACTGTCTAGGTTTACACCAAAGCCCGGGAGGTTCAAGACATCATGGCCACCTCCTGGCCGAGTAAATCCGATAGTTATTAACAATGACTGGTTCAAGGCTGAAAAATTGCTACCAACTCATCATGCAGTGAATTTTTTCGCTCGTACTCTCAAAAGTTTTTTTCTCTTTCCTTTGAGTCATGTGTCTAGAGTCATTTCTATTCATGTGGGGGATTGTTGGAACTCGTTTTTTGACGAAATGGTTTTAGACCATTTTCAGTAAGTTTCCGGGCGAAGACGTTCGTTGGAATAACCAAATATGTGACACTATGAAGTAGTGTAACTAAATGTCAAAATCAGAGTTAGATTTGAATGAGAAATGGAGGTCCAAAGTGAATGAGATACAAAGCTTACAAAGTTTTAAGGCTAAGTATAAAAATTAGCAAATGTCTCACTTTGGATAGTTGGGTTTGAATTTAGATTTATATAGTTAGTTAAACATTATGTTTAATAACTTATACTAAATCTTATTCATGATTAACTTTATATGTTTGTTTCATATAAAATGTAACCCATTAAAGAAAATAGTATTGGTGTTTGATTTAGTCAAACATGCATTATATATATTCTTTAAAGCTAACGTTACAAAACTGGTCTAAGGGATAAATTTCCTTTATGGCATTTTGACGTGAGTAACACCTCCAGTTATGACAATTGATGGCTGTCTTTGCTGATTATAAAAGTGAGTTAAAGTCATATTCTCAAAGATATGTGATATACGAACAAGTATAGAAAAAATAATCTCTCACTTGAATATTTTGATTCTTTATTTTTTGTGTCTTCTATTCTTTTTTTTTTTGAGTCTGAGAGTACACACAAAACCGTTTCGCCAGGCTTCTGACAGAGTGACGCAAATTCAGAAGATTGTTTGCAGTTGTATCCTGGGACTCATTACGTTATCGAACCGTCGCACTACGGGACGTATTTTGAGTTAAGGAAAGAGATAATATCTCGCCTCTGCAGTTGTATCATCATTTTCTTAATCTTTGGTATAATTTTATCAATTATATTTTTACAATATTCAGTTTCCCGTAATTTATAAAATACGGTCCTATCAATGACAAGTTCAATAACACTGGATTTTAAAGTATTTTTTAAAATTCATGTTTGAATAAAAGTGGATTTGTCATTTTAATATAAATCACTTAAAACTCTTAGTTGAATACACCTCCTAAGAGTCGTGCATACACTTGTTATAGATTTGTATCTCAAACCTATTAGTTATAAACATTCCACGGATTTGTTACTTATATACATTCTACGGAAATAGGCGGGTACTAATTTTTGTCTTCCATTATACTTTGTTATTTGATCCATATTTATAAATAAATACTTATTTTTGTGTTTTGACACTCAACTTGATAACAATAAGTACTTAGTTTCTTTAACGAGTACGGGGATAAGCGGTGGACACAGAGCAAATACGAGAGATTTTTTTGGAGTTTTGCAAATATAACATATAACTTAAATTCAATCTTAAAACTAACCTTTGATTTTTTTATGAATTGTATTTGATCTATTTTTCCCAGAAATTCACAATATTAACGAAAATGCCATTGATTTTATTTTTGAAAAATACATTTTTATTTTGACAACATCATCTTATTCACTTATTTACAAGATTGACATTGCCATCAATACACTAACCACCATGAACAACCATTTTCAAGTTCTTAATGCTCATAGATCGATTAAACACTCCTTCTTTCCCCATTTATATCAACTAAAAACAACTCATCTTTCAATTTTTCTCCATATTCATCCATAAAAACCATAGATTATGATTCTAAAATTTGTATGGTTCATTGAGCCATTAAAGCTTACGACTCTTGTTAGGTCACATTTTTTGAGATTCTGGGTGCTTGGAGAAGACTTCTGGAAGCTAAGGAAGTCATCTCATTGGTTGAAACTATGAAATCGAGTTTTTTCCTAGATCTGTTCGTCCAAACGACTTCCATTGAAATCGTCTGGTCAAAGCAGAATTAGTTTTGCAATTGACTTTTAAAATATTTTTTGTTGGACGACTTCTAAGAAAGTCGTCCGACATTCTTTGTTAAAAATAAAATTCCAGACGACTTCTGTGGAAGTCGTCTAAGATAAACAAGTTAGTTTTGCGTTTGACCGAAATGTATCAGAAATTTGACTTTTCCCAGACGACTTCCACATAAGTCGTCTGCGAGAAAACTAAAAAAATAATATTTTATTATAATTAGACGACTTCCACAGAAGTCGTCTCAGGTTAGTTTTGGAGTTGGAATAACAAAAAAAAATTATAGACAACTTCTGTGGAAGTCGTCCAAGATTTTATTCCGAGATTCTGGTCAAACCTTGGTTATCATAAGTTTTTTTTGTTTTGATATTCCAACTAACCAACCTGAGACGGCTTCCACGGAAGTCGTCTAGGAATAATAAAATATTGATTTTTTAGTTTTCTCGTAGACGACTTCTAGGGAAGTCGTCTGAACGGACGACTTTCATGTAAGTCGTCTTTGCAAAAATTAAATAACAAAAATGATCTAAATGGTGACCTCTCTGGACGTCGTCCAGAAGACTTCCGTAGATGTCTTCTGAGCGAATGTTTAATAAACTTGTATTTTCTCAAAAATTATAAAGATTTTTTAACATTTTCTTGTTAATTCATGTATATTAGACTATATTATGGCTAATGAATAATTTTTTTTAACTTTATTGATGATAATTATGAGATTTCCAACATTCATGTTAATTAAAGTTTTTAGCTAACGTAGAAGACTTCCAGAAAAGTCGTCTAGGAAAAGTCATCCATGTTCAATGTTTGCTAATGTGTATTTTTTTTGCAGATGAGGTGTAAGTTACTTGCATTGTATGGAGAATGGTTGTTGCAAGATAGATGTTAGAATTTTGTGGTTGATCAACACAAACTTCAAGATATGTAAAACTGATATTTTCAATACAAACTTGTAAAAATGTGATGTGCTTTGACTAGTTACTATTGTTTGGTTTCATCTCTTAAGTATTATTTTTATGAGTTGGAAAAAAAGTTAAAATGCTTCTTCAAATATTGTATCAATATAATACTACCAGCATTCTTTATTAAGATGAGAAGAAGATATTTAAACTTAATTATTGCATTTGGGAAATCTAAAGATAAGAAAAATACTATTGAAATAATTAATTTCTATTTTAGCACATATTACATCTTGAGAAACAATTTTACTGATTATACAAAAAATACATGTAAATGAGTAAACAAACATGGACTCTACTTTGTAGGAAAGAAAACTTAGTCAGAAGATTTCCAGAAAGCCCAAACGACATTCAGGAAGTCTAGACGACTTCTAGACGACTTATAGTTAAGTCGTCCCAGAAGTCTTCCATATTCAGATCTGGAAAACCTGCATATCCAAAACTGTCCAAATGGCTTAAAATAGAGAAAATGAGTGGAAGATTAGACAAATCTACATTTATAAAACACACAAAAAAATACATATCTAGGATTAATAGACCTATCTTTTAATGAGTGGAATGTGAGAACCATGTGATAAAAATCTGCAAAAAAAAAAAAAGATAAATTAATGAGAAAGATATGAGAAAAAAACTGAATAATTCATCTAAAATTTGGTGTATTGAAGTCAAAGAGATTGTAGTGGGTTTGGAGAGTTTTAGTTTGGGAAAAATATTAGAACTTTATACAACATTAGGTGACAAAATAAAGAAAAACCAAACATAAGAACTTACCAAAATGCTCAGACCTGTTATAAAAAGGAGAGACATGAGAGAAAGCTCCGTCAGATGACTTCCAGGAAGTCCATTCGACTTTTAGGAAGCCCATGCGACTTCTAGGAAGCCCATACGACTCTCAGGAAGTTCAGACGACTTCTACGAAGTTCATCCCAGAAGTCTTCCAAATCCAGATCTGAAAAACCTGCATATACAAAAATGTTAAAATAGCTTAAAATAAATAAAATGAGTGGAAGATTAGACAAATCTACATTTATTAAACACTCAAAAATACAGATTTAAAATTAATAGATTTACCTTTAAATGAGTAGAATGTGAGAACCATATGATAAAAAATCTGGAAAAAATAAAAATAAACTAGTGAGAAAGACATGAGACAAAACTGAAAAATTCATCTAAAAGTTGGTGTATTGAAGTCAAGGAGATCAGAGTGGGCTTGGAGAATTTTAGTTTAAAAAAAATATAAATACAACATGAGGTGACCAAATAAAGAAAAAATCAGACATAAAAACTTACCAAAATGCTCAGATTTGTTATTAAAAGTAGAGACATGAGTGAAGACTTTGCCATACGACTTCCAGAAAATCCAGACGACTTCTAGATAAGTCATCCAGACGAATTCCATGTAAGTCATCCCATAAGTCATTCAAATCCAGATCAGAAAAACCTGCATATCCAAATTCAGATATGAAAAACCTGCATATCCATAAACGTTCATATGGCTTAGAACATAGAAAATAAGTGGAAGATTAGATTAATATATCTTTATAAAACATACAAAAATACATTTATAAAATTAGTAGATTTACCTTTCAATTAGTGGAATATGAAAAATATGCGATGAAAAACCTGCAAAAACAAGATAATTTAGTGAGAAAAATATGAGAAAAAAACAATAAATTAATATAAAGCTTGGTGTTTTTTTTGGACAACAATTTGGTGTTTATAAGTTCAAAAAGATTAGAGAGAGGTTAGAGAGTTTTAGAATGATGAACATTACATTTTTGTTGCAGCCATTTGAGAAGAGGAGAGAGATTGCATAAAATTTTCTTTATATATGGAGACACAAAATCCAATTAGGTTAAATATATTCTATTCAGACGACTTTGGACGACTTTAGACGACTTAACTGTAAGTCGTCTAGGAAGTCGTCTGGTTTAAATTATTTAAGCGGGAAAAGTAAGTCGTCTAAAATGATCTAAAGTCATCAAACTTTAACAATTCAACATACGACTTAATTTTAAGTTGTCTAGACCCTAGACAAAATCTCTAAACTAATTTAACTAACTAAACACTTCAAAAAAAAATCAAATTAAACTTAAAAAGTGTTTACTATACACTGAAACAAGCACAAATAGGTAAAAAATTACTTTTTCAAAAAATCATTCAATCTTTCTAAAATCTAACCCTAACAAAACATACAATACTACTACATATGTTGTCAAACCCTAAAACCAAAGAATATCATGATTAACCACTTTCACTCATCTATGTTGAAAACTATTCAAATTTATTATTTAATTTACATCACTTGAAAATGTTTATAATTACATGATTTTATTTTTTTACTAGTCAAAATATTTTTAAAATATTTTATAAGATCAACAACTCCAGACGACTTCCAGAATCTCAAACGACACAGACGACTTAATAGGGTTATATTTGTAAAAATGCCTTTGATATTTTTGTTTGGTCACAAAAGGCTGACTGTAATTTCACATGGTCTTTAGGTTAGTTTTCTGTTTGATTCAAATTGGAGTTTAGTTTTGAGGTTAAAATCAAATTATGTGTCATATTTTGTAAATCTCCTTTTTTTTCCTAGGTTTAAACGGAGTGTAAACTGTAAGTTTTTATTTTGAAATTTAAGTATGATAACCTTACGTATATAGTTACACTAAAGAATTGATTGAAATTCTCATTTTTAATTACCATTAGACCATATATGAATTGTATCATCTAAGATATAGAGGTTGATCTACGTTGGAACTAGGGATATCAGCTGACACCCGTTAGATTATAAAATTTTGTATTTGTAAACCATTTGTACTAATCACAATAGTTCAATTGGTGAAATTTATTTCTATGGACACCTCTAAAACTCGAGTTTGATACTCTTTCGACACCTATTTTTTTTTCTTTTTTCTTGACACAGACCAAAAATACATCATTAGTTTTTTTTCGGTCTAACAAAAACTTATTTTTATTTGGTTGAACCTAAAAATATTAATTTGTTACTTATTTTATGGACCTTTAAATCTAAATTGAACATATTTGTGTGTGTTTATATTTAAAATATGATATCTTAACATTATTAATTTTACTATCACTTTTTGTTAAATAATAACATTACTTAATATATAGTTTTCTATTAATACATAATTAACTATTTATTAAAATAATAATTAAATTTATGCAATCAGTAAAAACAATTCTGGATCCATACTGATCACATGTATGAAGCATTCGAAAACTTTTTTTTTGTCATTTACACGTACGTTCATTTTCAGTTAACGATTTATTTATATTTTTAATATTTAGAAAATTTTGATATCTATCTAACTTTAGGAACAGACGTGCATGTGATGCTTATGATACTTTCAAGCAACGAATTATTATTAGTATATTACTAACACGTACCTCAACCTAAAAGTATGATACTCTTTACTAGGGGTGGGCAAAATATCCGTAAATTTTGATTCGATTCGTTATTCGCTTCGATCCGATCCGAAAAATCCGGATATCCGTAACTTTACAAATCGAAGCAAATACTAAAATTCAATATCCGTTAAAAACGAAGCAAATCACAAATATTAAAATTTTGGGAAGCGGATATCCGATCCGATCCGGCAATATATAAATACATGTATATCTTGATTATATTTAAAGTTCTATATGTATAAATTATATAATTGTTATTCTGACATATGATTTGACAAATTTTATTTACATTATTACTTATATAAAAGTAGTACATAAAAGGAAAAATAATATTTTATGATAATTATAATTTTTTTCTTAAGTTTTGTGTTATTATAATTGTTAACTAAGTTGAATTTTTGACAAAATATGTAGATTTACTAATTCTTTTAATTTTTATCTTATATATCACGTAAAAATATATTATACAAAACAAATCTGCATTGAAATTTTAAGAATATTTGTATTAATCAAAACATATGAAATATCCGTAATTATTCGCAAATATCCGCAAATATCTAATTATTTTCCGGATATCCGTTTTTCCGAATATCTGTATTTCTCCGAAGCAAAGCAAATACCAAAATTAGATATCCGTAACATACGAAGCAAATCACAAATACCTCCAAAAACCCGTATATCCGATCCGTGCCCACGCCTACTCTTTACCGACACCGATACGCATTTTGATAACGATGCAATGTGTAGTCTATAATCAGTGCTCCAATTTTTATTTTTCGAGGCTTGGATTGGAGAAAAGAAGAAGGGATTTGCTTTAAATCAGCATAAAAAATTGTGATAAAAGATGATTTGCAAATCAGCATAAAAAAACTGTGATAAAAGATGATTTGTCTTAAACCAATAAAAACAGTGATAAATAAACAATTAAATATTTAATAATTTCAGATGAGGAATAAAGGCTCACCGACAGAAATATGGATCTGTCTTTATTCTTTGCTATGGAACTCAAAACATTAATACTCTGGTTTTCTTCTCTCTCTATATAAATATCTTCACCTCACATATTAATTTCCTGCTTGTAAATAATTATAAGTACGTTTTAGTGGAGTTCATTATTTCGAACCACGAGGATTGAGGAGTTAGTCAAAACGTAGATATCCAAAATTCCAAATAATAACGTTGGTGACAATAACATATGGATCCTGTAGCAAATAAAGAAAAAGAATATGCAACATTTCAGTATGAAAGTCTGATGCGGACGTTTCAGTTTCAAAAAAAAAAGTCTGATGCGGACGTATGATATATACACCCAAACATCTATAGTGAATCAATGACTTATGTTAACATGGATGACTGATACTAATGGTCAGTGGCGAATCTAGGTGATTAGTTGCCCGTAAAAAATATTTCACATATGTTATCGGTGTGAGAGACAAGGTTTCACTTCTTAGATTTAGGTTAGGTTGAGAGATAATGAATCGTGGGCTGAATCCCGTTAGTAAGCTTAATGAATGAATACGTTTGTATTGATGATCAAAGAGTATTACAAAAGGTGTTTATGATGATTACAAGGAGAATGCGTAATGTATTTAATCTAATATGATAGTTGTTGTATCTATGGAGATGGATCCCTATTCTAGATCTTCTCTGTCTTTATATAGTCCAGGTCTCGTTGATAACTCCTTAACTGATCTCCGAAATACACGGCTTCAGTTACGTACTTGCTCCAGGTTCCTCTTGACCGAGTCTCCGAAGTGTCAGCTCCCGTTATAACGTGACCTCCTTTACGACGACTTCCAGGTTCAGTCTTCAATTCAGCTTCCAGCTCGTATTAATGTAATGGGCTTTACGCGGCCCACTTGGCAGCTTACGTTTTATCGTGACCTCACCTGAGGGTCATATTCGGGTCCAACAGTTGCCCCCAGCTTCCGAATAAAATCTTTTGTCTCGGAAGCTAGAATCCAGCTACCGACCTTATCTTTTCGTTAAAGTCATGATTAGTTCTTATCTTGTTTAGATACGGTTTACCCGATCTAACGGTTCGTATCACATTAATCAAAATCAACGGTTCAGATGGAGGAAGTTTGAAATGACGTTTCCGGATCTCGAGAGTTGATGAGATATAAAGCTGCAAGCATTAACTGCTGCGCCTCCCACTTTCTCCACGCCTCCGTTCAGTTTCCCAAGGTAACTTCCCTCTTCTCTTAGTTATTTTACTGCGTTTTTTTTTTTTTTTTTTTTTATCTTTCTCGTTACTTCTCTCTGCAAATCCTCTCTCGTACCCTGCGATCGACGTTCTTTCTTGATCTTCCCCATATCATGAATCCTCCAAAAGAAGGTTCCGGCGAGTCCGGGATGCCTCCCTCTGCCTCTGGGGCTAAATTACTGAAGGTTAAGCAAGAAGTCGGAGCCAAGATGAAAGGGAAAAAGAAAGCGAGAGAGACGATCGCAACCAGGGTCTCTAAGAGGAAGAAGAAAGATGATTCCGGTAGCCTACACTCGCCGTCGTTGCTCGACAGTCAGGACGTAGTTAACCTTATGACTCAGGCTCTCGGCTCGAAAGAGCTTGGCCGTGCCTGTAGCTCCGACGAAACCCCTGAGACTGCTCCGGAGGGTTGGTTCTGTTGTCACGAGAAGTTCATCTCCAAGTCTCACTTGAGATTTCCTCTCCCGACTTTGTTGCTAGATCTACTAGATCATTACCAGTTAGCTCTTCCCCAACTCTGTCCCTCGATCATCCGTGTGATCAACGGCTTCATTACCAGGTCCAGAGAAGAAGGAGTTAGCGTCGGTCTTACCGAGCTCATGAGCCTCTTCTCTTTAAAGGAGAGTGCTTCCAAAGAAGGCGGTTCCGGGACTTACTACCTCTCTAGTCGTCCTAATCACGTGATCTTCAGATTCTCCAGTAGCGATGATGACTGGAGGAAGAAATACTTTTATGTTAAAGTTGATCCCTTGACAGTTCCCGCTGGTCGGAACCTTAGGGTCACTTGGTCTAACCCATCTGGTTAGAAATTCTAGGAGTATCCCTTTTCTTGTTTTGCTTGTTTGCGGTTAGTTAACCTTTTTCGTCTGTTCTGATTTTTTCTTTTACAGAGATCGAGGATCCTCCGAAGCTTTCTACCAAGCTTACCAGAGCTTTATATCGCAAGCTGCTTCAGAGTCCTTGTTCCTGGGCTGCTTATACCACATCCCGAATAGGTGCTGCCAGGTTCCCTGACGTCTACAACGCTTCTTTTCAGGATCCCATCCCTGCTGAGAACCTTGAGGGTAAGTTAAGGCTTGAATTCTTTCTCAAACAGCTTTGCCGTTTTTTCGAAATTTTTCATTCTTATAAGAATTCTTGTTATTCTAGTTTCCGCAGGGGACTCTGTTGTATCAATCTCAACCGGTGCTAGCGCTTCAGGTACCGAAAAGACCAAGTCAGGTGACATGACTCTCAGGCCATCTTTCCGCTCTAGGGGTAACCCTTCGAAGGCTGCCAGTGTCTCCCGCGGGGGAGATAGGAGCCAAGGAGGATCTTTCCTTAACTCAGTGAAGGACGTTTTGGATGATGGAGTTTCCAAACCTGTCGCGGAGGCTGCTCCCGCTGAGGTCACAGCTCAGGATACCACTCTTCCTTCTGAGGTCCCTGTGCCGGAAGCTGATCATCCGGGTCCCAAGGATACCTGCGAAGTTGAGCCGTCGAGGCACAAGAGGCCTAGGACTGATCAAGGTGGAGCTCCCACTCGATCCTCCTCCTCATCTTCCAGGGGAGGAACCGTTGGGTGGAGCTTTACCCATTCAAAGCCTGGATCGATTTTAGACGATTCATGGGGCTTAGCTGCGATACTGAGACACCTGAAGAGGGTAGGATGTCCCCTTCCAGCGCTCAAGGACTTGTCTAACCGGGAGGAGTATCTCGACATTGCCCATTGTATGGGTCAGGTGCGTGATCTCTACCCATTCTTTATTTTCGTTTGTTGGGAATGATACTCATCGTCATTTTTTGTTGTTGTCGTAGTTGGCTGGGGCTGTTAACAGGGCCCAGCTCGGATTTGAGAATGCTCTGCGTGATGCCCCCGATGCTGGTGAGCTCGCTGAGGTTACCGAGGTGGTCAAGGCAGCCAAGGCTGATCTCGATCAGGCCCGGATCCAGATCTCCGAACTTGAAGCTGAAGTTACGAGGCTGGGCTCGAAGGCTGATGCCCAACAAAGAAAGATTGAAAGCCAAGAGCTCGATATCCAGGTGAAGGGCAGGAGGATTAATGACCTGGAATCTGCTAGAAGGATAGCTGAGCGACAAGTTCGTGAGCTCGTTATCTCGTCCCAGGAGAGCCAGAAGAACAAGGAGGCCGAGGTCAAGCTGGCAGTCAGGGAAGGGAAGAAAGAGGTCGCTGAAGCTTATGGCAAGATCTTGACCTGTGTTCGGGAGAAGTTTGCTAAGAAGAAGGAGGAGGTCATCGCGTTGGTGTATGCTCAGGAGCTCCAAGCCAACGTTGACCTCTTGAAGGACATGTTGAATAACAAGATCCAGAGTGTTGAGGAGGAATACAGCCAGCTGGTGGCTTTGTTACCTGATGCGACGACCGCATATGAGAAGGCTCAAGTGTCTGACTTTTCAGTCAGCAAGCTTCCTCTTCCCCAGATCTCGGACAGCTCAGGTACTTTCGAGATTAACATGTTTAATCCGTCCTTTTCTGGGGAGTATGGTTCTAATCTGGATTTAATGGTTCCTGATTTAGTTCCGATCGAGGTAGCCCAAGGAGGCAATGCTAATGTGGCTGAAGGAGGGGTTCCAGCGGGTGATGGTGATCCAATCCAAGATGAGAAGGAAGACTAAGAGCTATGGCTCTTCTAAGTTTATGTTTCGTGTTTTTCAGACTTTGGCTTTAAGTTTCGTTTAAGTTCTACGACTTTAGTGCCTGAGGAGGCCTTTAAACCTTTAACGTTGTTTAGGATTTTAATGGCCTGGGGATGCTTTTAAACCCTTTATCGTACTTAAGACTTATTTGCTTTCATGCTCTTGAGCTTGGTAATGTCCTACTTAATCATAACGATTGCTGAATCAAATTAGGACTTTTAATTTCGATTTGTTGTGAACGTTTTTGCTTAGTTAATATTTGGTCATGAGGACTTCAAAGAGAGATCCTTGTCATTGTTTCGGAAAATCTGGGGACCTGAGTCCAATTTGAAGGTTCTGGGACCTGGCATCCAGGTCTGTCGGGACCTGAGTTAGACTCGTAGGGACCTGAGTTAATCCGAAGGATCTCGGGACCTTTGGAATGTAGTGAATGAAATCGAGGAATTTCGAGATTTTGTTGATTCTTTAGGATTTTAAGACCTTTTGATTTTTGTGAGGATTTTAAGACCTTATTGATCTGTCAAGGATTTGAAGACCTTGGTTGTTGTTAAGGATTTTGAGACCTTATTGATTTGTCAAGGATTTGAAGACCTTGGTTGTTGTTAAGGATTTTGAGACCTTATTGATTTGTCAAGGATTTGAAGACCTTGGTTGTTGTTAAGGATTTTAAGACCTTAGGTTATGTTAAGGATTTTAAGACCTTAGGTCCGGATTTTCAGGGACCTGAATGCGTTCGAGATAATTGAGCTCAGGTCACGGTATAATGGGACCTGAATTCTCTTAGAGGGTTTTAAGACCTTTGATGCTTATGGAACTGAATTAATCGTCTTATTAATGTCAGATATCAAAGAATACATGATTCAGATTGTTTACATCGTAGCTTATCTTTGGGCTAAGCGTTCTTGGTGACAGGTGCCACTTTGGCTTAGATGATGAGATTGGTGAGAAGAGGTTGGGGCTGCACTCATGACGGAGTTGCCTACGTACCCAGTCAAGGGATCAAGCCAAACGTAGTTCAAGGAATTTGGGTACCTAATGATAGTATCTTTTGAGGTTCGTGGCGTTCCACGATCGGATTTCAGGTACCCCGGTTCGTACCTTCTGGAGTTTGTAAACTCTGGGTCGTACTATGTGGATGATTCGATAGGGTCCTTCCCAGTTGGTTCCTAACTTTCCAGCTCCTGGTTCTTTAGTTCCTTCGAAGACCTTTCTGAGTACCAGGTCTCCTACAGCGAACTGCCGGGGCCTTACTTTGGAGTTATAGTGCCGTGCCATTGCTTGTTGGTAATTTTGAATGCGGAGCAAGGCTTGGTCTCGTCTTTCCTCGATTAAGTCGAGGCTATCCATCAGGAGCTGGTTGTTAGCTGCGGGGTTCGAGGTGCAGAGCTCCCGTCGGAGGCTGCCTGCGGTGGTTTCTGCTGGGACGACAGCTTCCATCCCGTAGGCTAAGGAGAAGGGAGTTTCCTCCGTAGCTTTTCGTGGGGTGGTTCTGCAAGCCCATAGTACTTCGGGTAGTTTTTCTGACCAAAGTTCTTTCTGAGCTCCTAGGCGTTTCTTGAGGTTGGCTAAGATCGACTTGTTAGCAGCCTCCGCCTGGCCGTTACCTTGAGGTCGCCGAGGTGTTGAGAATGTGAGACGGATGTTCCACTTATCGCAGAATTTTTTGAAATCGTGGGATATGAACTGTCCTCCGTTGTCGGTTACGATTTCGTATGGGACACCGTGCCTACATACAATGTTCTTCCAAACAAATCCTTCGACCTCGAATCTGTTTATTTGTTGAAAAGCTTCAGCTTCGATCCATTTCGTGAAATAGTCGGTTAGGACCAGGAGGTTCAGAAATTTCTTTCCTTTGCCTGATGGTACTAATGGGCCTACGATATCCATAGACCACCTCATGAAAGGGTAGGGAGCTGATATGTTAGATAGCTTCTCCGCTGGTTGGTGTATGATCGGTGCATGCCTTTGGCATTTGTCGCATGATGAGGAGTAGACCTCGCAGTCCGCGATAATAGTAGGCCAGAAGTATCCTTGCCTTTTAATTCGGATAGCTAGAGCTCTGCCCCCGGAATGATTACCGCAGGAACCGTCGTGCATTTCCTTCATGAGTTTCATAGCTACCAGACCATGAACACACTTTAGGTAAGGTCCGGAGACACTTCGTTTGTGGAGGGCTGACTCGATTATGCAATATCTTGCTGCTAAGGCTTTGAGTTTTCGAGCCTCCCATTTATTGGGTGGGATTTTTCCCTCGAGGATGTAATCCATGATCGGTATCCTCCAATCTTCTCTTCCTACAACTTTGTTGTGAAGAGCGGAGGGAGGTTCCTGTTCGGGACCTGGTGTAGTGGTGCCCCCGGGGGTATTCGTTTGAACATGCTCCAAGGGGTCTGAGTTCTGAAGAATATCTCCAATTCCTTCGTTGTCCCCGGTGGTTTGTGTTGTGTTTTTGCGAGCCGCGCGGCTTCTTGTTTGTACCTTGAGGACGAGTGGTTCCGAGGTTTCGGTGGTGCCCCCGGGGGTATTCGTTAAGTTAGGCTCAGGAGAGTCCGAACTTCGGTGAATGCCCTCACTTTGGTTGTGGTCCTCTAACTTTTTGGTTGTGTTGTTAAATGAGTGTTTTCTGAAGCTGCGTGCTCTGGTTTTAGGGAACCAAAATGTCGTGTAGATTTGGGTAGCTTCCGTAGGAAGGCTGTTATCTTCGACTTTTGCTTTTGACATGTTATCTAATTCAGCTTTGGTAGCTATGTCGATACTCGGTTTTTCGATTCCTTCCACGGGTATAATTCGTTTTACTAGAGGGTCGGACGTGGAGGCTAACGCAGCGAGCGCATCTGCTGAAGAGTTCTCTCCTCGTGGGATTCTCGTTAGCTCGAATTTATCGAACTGTTTTGTCAGGCTTAAGGCTACTTCGAGGTATGCCCCCATCCTTTCATCTCTTGTTTCGTATTCTCCGTGAAACTGGCTAGCTACTAGCTGAGAGTCACAGTAGGCGCTCAGCTCTCGGATTCCGAGGCTAAGGGCTAATTTTAAGCCAGCGATTAAAGCTTCATATTCAGCTTCGTTGTTGGAGGCGTTAAATCCAAGTCTATAGGATTGTTCGATGGTTTCCCCAGCTGAGGAGGTTAGTCTTAGACCGACGCCGGAGCCTTGTTTTGACGAGGCTCCGTCCACGTATAGGCTCCATTTTGGGACCTCCATCTCTTGGTCTAAATGTTCGGACGTGAGCTCGATAACAAAATCGGCAAGGACCTGAGCTTTTGCAGCTGCTCGAGGTCTATATTCGATATCGTATTCGCTGAGTTCGATAGCCCATTTAGCTAGTCGTCCGGACTGGCTAGGACTATGTAAAATCGTTCGTATTGGATGTGAGGTCATTACGATGATTGAGTGTGATTGGAAATATGGTCGTAGCTTCCTAGCGGCTGTTACGACTGCTAAGGCTAGTTTTTCCATGGTAGGGTATCTCGTTTCGGCATCTATTAAGCTTCTACTAGTGTAATAGACATGCCTTTGTTCGTTTTGCTCTTCCCGTACTAGCACCCCACTAACTGCGGCTGCCGATACGGCCAGGTACAGGTACAGTGGTTCTCCAGTTACGGGTTTTGACAGTATCGGAGGTTCCGAGAGGTATGCTTTCAGCTGTTTGAAGGCTTCTTCACATTTTTCGTCCCATAGGAACTTCTTATTATTTTTCAGGAGTTTGTAGAACGGGAGGCACTTGTCAGTGGATCTGGAGATGAATCTATTTAGTGCTGCGATCCGTCCAGTCAATCTTTGTACCTCTCTGGTCGTTCTAGGTGACGGCATTTCTAGGAACGTCGCTATTTGTTTCGGATTGGCTTCGATGCCTCTTTCGGTTACGAGGTAACCTAGAAATTCGCCGGAGGGTACTCCGAAGGTACACTTAGCTGGGTTTAGCTTCATGTCATATTTGTTGAGGATGTCGAAGCATTCCCTTAGATGGGAAATATGGTCCTCTCCCATCGAAGACTTGACTAACATGTCGTCGATGTAGACTTCCATGGTTTTTCAAAGTTGTCCAGCAAACATTTTATTTACTAACCTTTGATAGGTAGCTCCCGCGTTTTTCAAGCCAAATGGCATAACCTTATAACAATAGGTTCCTCGTTCAGTTATGAACGCGGTTTTCTCTTGATCCTCAGGCTCCATCATAATCTGGTTATATCCAGAAAAGGCATCCATAAAGGACAGGAGTTGGTGACCAGCCGTTGCTTCGACTAAACGATCGATGTGAGATAACGGGAAGCTGTCTTTGGGACAGGCCTTGTTTAGGTCGGTGAAGTCTACACAGATTCTCCATTTCCCATTTTTCTTTTTTACTACCACTGGGTTGGCTAACCAATCGGGGTATTGAACTTCTCGGATTGATCCGGCCTTTGTTAGTCGATCGACCTCGTCGTTAACGGCTTGGGCTTTTTCAAGACCTAGCTTACGACGCTTCTGTTTGATCGGCTTGAAGGTGGGATCTACATTGAGCTTATGTGTGGTGACGTTGGGGTTTATGCCCTTCATGTCACTGGTGGCCCATGCGAAGGTTTTGACATTTTGTTTTAGGAATTCGATGAGCTCCTTTTTAATTTCGGGAGGTAGCTCAGATCCGATGCTTACTTGTTTTTCAGGGTTCGAGTCGTCGATGCTAACTTTTTCGATGAGGTTCTTGGGGGGACCTCGGATATTCTGTTGCATTTCACGACTCTCCTGGACCTGTAATTGCTATTGGGGGGAATCTTTTATGATCTCGAACCCTCCCAGGTAACAGATCCTTGAAATTTTTTGGCTACCATGTACAGTAACTATCCCATCGGTAGCTGGAAATTTCACGCATTGGTGATAAGTTGAAGCTACTGCTTTCATCTTATGAATCCAAGGTCTTCCGAGGATTGCGTGGAAGGGAGATGGTTTGTCGACAACTATGAAGTTGGTCATTTTCATGACTCCGCCAGCTATGACTGGGAGCTTGATGGTTCCCAGTGAGGTAGCTGTTTCTCCTGAGAAGCCCACAAGGTTGGATTTCTGGTCGACGATTTCGTAATCATCTATTTCCATCCCCTTTAATGCGTTATAGAAAATGAGATCGACGGAGCTTCCGGTGTCGATCATGAGCTTAGGTACCTCGTACCCTGCTATATTTAACGTTACGACGAGGGCATCGTCGTGAGGTCTGTCAAGGTTCGATGTCTCACTTTCCCAAAAAGAGATTTTAGTGTTAGACTCGGGTTTGGTCGGTTTAGACTGAGTATTGGACACAGCTTTCCGTACGTGACTTTTAATAGAGTTAACGGAGTCTTTACATGAATCGGACCCTCCAAGGATGTAACCGACCCTTGAGTCGGGGCTCGATTGGGGAGGTGTTTTATTAAAGAGAGCTTCAATTTGAAGGCTTTTTCCTTGGGGAAACTTACCAAGGATCATTTCGACTCTCTTCTTGGGAGCGGGAGGTGGCGAATCTGTTTCCTTTTCAGATGACCTCTCGCGTTTCGGGGAGTCATCACGGGGACCTCTCTTTTGATAAGGCTGTGGTTTCTTGAGGTCCACATCTTTTATTTCTCCGGCTGCAAATTTAGCAGCCAGTTGTCGTTGGAGGTCCCAACACTCTTCGGTTGAATGTCCTTTCCGATCATGATAAGAGCAATGTTTGCTCTCGTCGTAGCCTTTGGACCAGGGGGCTTTCCCTGTTGCGGCGACCGGTTTTTCTTCCTTGTCATCCTCGATTACATAGGACTGCTCTCCCTGAGTCTGGTTATTTCGGGAGCTTCCTCTTTTATGAGGTCCCTTCCCGTCGGAGGTTTCGCCTTTCGGGTGATTCTGGGGTTTTCTATGGAGTTTATCTAACGCCGCAGTTTCTTCCTCCAAGGTAATGTATCTAGAGGCCCTGTGGAGGGCGTCGTCGATAGTTGGAGGAGGATTTAGCGTCAGCTCCGAGAAGAGGCCTGATTTGTACCAGAGACCTCTCCTGAGGGCTTCGATAGCTACGTGATCGTTAGGGTTCGAGAGTTTAGTTCTTACTGCCCTGAATTTTTCGATGTAGACTCGCAATGAGTCTCCCAGTCCTTGTCTGATCTTCCAGAGGTCAGCTTCGGAGGCTTGTTTCATGATGTGGGTTGAATATTGTTTCATGAAGGCGTTAGCTAGCTGATCGAAGCTGTCTATAGAGTTTGGTTCTAGGCTGGAGAACCATTCTAGAGCTGTTCCAGTCAGGTTTTCGGCAAATGTTCTGCAATATCCTGCGTCGCATTCTTCCTTCGTGAAGTGAGCTTTTACGATCGCTAGCTGGAAGGCTCTTAAGTAAGCCGTTGGGTCGGTGTTCCCATCGTATTCAGGGATCTTGATTTTTCGAGTATCTCTTATGTAAGAGTTAGCGATTCTATCGGTAAATGGAGTTCCACGAGTTTCTTCGATTAGGCTCTCGATTTCGGGAGCTGAGCTCGTTGCTTTGTGGACCTGAGCTCCCAGTTTCTGGAGAGCTGCGTGGGTTCGCTCCATGTATCTGCGAATCGCGTCAGGTCCCTCGAAGGGAAGGACATTTGGATCGTTCTCGGGTGTTCGACGCACAGGTTCCTGGCGGAACCTGACTTGATCATTTTCCCAGTTAGCTGGTGACACGGATCGTTCGTTCGTCCTCAGGTTCCGAGCGAGATTAGTGCGAAGAGCTGCAGGATCAGCATCCGTTCTTTGAAATCCGTCGGCGTTTGGGGTTGAAACCCTAGTTTGGAACATCGGAGCTGATGTTCTGCCCCCGGACGGAATGTTGGTTCCTGCTCCAGACCCCGAAGGAGGTAGTGGTGGAGGCAATCGAGTGCCCCCAGCGGTGTTTCGATCGGGCGCGGAGCTCGTCGTCGCTACGTTGCTCCCCATGGTGCTGATGACTGGTGGGACAAACGCAGGAGCTGTTATAGCGCGAGGCGTTTGGAAAGCAGGTTCCTGACCGTCTGTTCCTGAACTATCAAGGGAGAAATTCAGACGCTCTCGAGGGAAGGAGGGGTCAGCTATTCGTTCATGGAACGTGATCCCTCTTCCCTGATGGACGGACGGTTGGGTTATTGCGGACTGAGATCTGGTTATCTCTTCGAATTGTTGCTGCCGTTCGGCTAGCTGTTGCACAGTTCGCTCGGTTTGTTGAGCTTTGTCTACCAACTGGAGCATCATCTGTCGGATCTCAGAAAGCTGAGCTTCTGTCTGGTTTGGAACGGATTGATGCGGTGTGTTGGTGAGGGCTGAGGACCCAGAGTTGGTCCCACCGGGGGCTCTCGAGTTATTTGCCCCCGAGGCAGTGCGATTCGGTGAGCTATTGCTCAGATTCGATTGATCGGGGTTAGATGGATTAGTTCCATCGAGTGGATTCATCTTTAAGCTTTGGAGAAAGGGATTCGATTAATTGTCCCCACAGACGGCGCCAATTGTGAGAGACAAGGTTTCACTTCTTAGATTTAGGTTAGGTTGAGAGATAATGAATCGTGGGCTGAATCCCGTTAGTAAGCTTAATGAATGAATACGTTTGTATTGATGATCAAAGAGTATTACAAAAGGTGTTTATGATGATTACAAGGAGAATGCGTAATGTATTTAATCTAATATGATAGTTGTTGTATCTATGGAGATGGATCCCTATTCTAGATCTTCTCTGTCTTTATATAGTCCAGGTCTCGTTGATAACTCCTTAACTGATCTCCGAAATACACGGCTTCAGTTACGTACTTGCTCCAGGTTCCTCTTGACCGAGTCTCCGAAGTGTCAGCTCCCGTTATAACGTGACCTCCTTTACGACGACTTCCAGGTTCAGTCTTCAATTCAGCTTCCAGCTCGTATTAATGTAATGGGCTTTACGCGGCCCACTTGGCAGCTTACGTTTTATCGTGACCTCACCTGAGGGTCATATTCGGGTCCAACAATCGGGATGTTATCTCTCCATTTATCATTAATTAATAATAATATCTTATACTTTTATATTTTCTAATTTTACTCAATTATTTTATTTTAATAATAAGCTTATACAACTGCTATTAATTCAATATTAAAATTAGTACATATAACATAAACTAATAACAAGAATATATGATTTTATTAAGAGGCAATTTTTTATATCTTTCCAACAAATGATCAATTAAATTGTTCAAAAGCGCGAAATGAACTTCTTTATCTCTAATTATTCCCTATTGAATTTTGTGATGTGGATTCCATACGGTATCCTAAAATTTGTGCAAATATTCAATCCAAATAAACTTGAATTTTGTTAGAAAGAGGTGTAGAAGAACAAGCTCAAACAACCTCCGCAGCCAACAACTTCATTTGGACCATACTTTAGTGATTTTAATATATCTGGAAGGGGTTTACCAGATTATTTGTTATTAGTTTATGTTGTATTAATTTTTATATGTTTAGTTTGGTGTTCTTAATCATGTAATTGACTTTTTATATTAATTATGTAATTTTATTTTAATTAGTATATGTTTTAGTGTTATTAATATTTTAAAATTTATATGATGAAAATAATAACTGAAATATTTATTTGGAGTTATATTAGTTATTTAGTTTATTTTGGCAAAGAATAAAAATAAATGAAGTTAAGAACTAGTATATAAATAAAAAAAATCTTTAAAGAATGAAAATATAAATAGTAGATCCTCAAATTTAAAACAATATTATTTATTACTTTGTTTTGAAATAAGAAATAAAGTGTAGTTAACGCAAAATCATTTTTTAAAGTAAAAAAGTAAAAATAAAGTAGAGTTAGAAATAGTTTTAAAGTCCAACCAATCATCACTCATATAAATATTTTTAGATTTATTTTTACGTAAATGTAGAAGTGACAAAAAAACTGCACCAAGAAAACATGAAACTGCTGGACACGAGAAAAGAAACTAGTCTCACTCTTATCGCTGGTTTATTTTAAGTAAAACAGAATTATAACCCTACATACATAATATAGAGACATCCATGTTGGTCAGTTGCACATTTATTGGCCACATATGTATGCACTTCGAGTTCATTTACATATCACACAAAGTTAGTTGCTTAAACCTCAACCCCTAAATATTACTTTATATCACCTTTCCATCCATATATTAAATTCTAAAACCTAACTACTGAACCCTAAACCCAAATGTAAAACCTAAATCAAATTATCAAAATCTGAAAATAGTATATAATATTATGTAAAATTGAACTATACCTAGACTTACCTTGAATTGTAAAACTTAAAAATTTTATTTGTTATTTTTTCATAAATGTTAAAATATATATCGGTATTTGTTTAAACCTATTTTCTTTTTAACCAGTCTCTTTTAAATTTCAAATCTGTTTAGATCCATTTGATTTTTCTAATAGAATTATTCATTTAGCTAATGTAAAAAATGTTAGTATAGAAACACCTAAAGTGTTGTGCATATTGTGAATTGAGTTTTTATATAAATAAATGTACAATTTTTTTTTGTCAGCCAAAATAAATAAATGTACAACTAATTTAGATTCTATTAGTTTTTATCTTTTTCTCCTTTTCTTAACATATTTTCTAAAAAAGTGAACCCTGTTGGTCTAAGATAAATGTACAACTAACGTGACTTCTTCTACTATATTTGAAACCATAAAAACAATTTTGTTCTGATTAAACGGTGATGATAGTAAATTACGGTAAAATCGAGATATGTTATTATAAGGAAGGAAATATAGGTAATATATTTTACTTTATTGATGTGTTATTAATGAGTAATCATTGAATGGAAAATAGATGTAAAATTTATTTAAGGAAACTAGTATAAAATCGTTTTGTAACTGATTTCCCTAATTATATAATTAAAATTATATCCTAATGGCACAGTTGAAATATTTAGCAAAACTTAAGTGAATATAAAAAATGTACTTCAATTTTAATAGATTAGATGGTTCTAACCCAATTCACAACTCCTAAACACTAAACTTAGACTTAACTTTGGAATAATAAACCCTAAAATGGTATCACTAAACCCAAACCAAACCTCAACCCCACCTTCCAAATACTAATACTAAATTCTGATCACTAAATCCTAAACCTAAGTATAGACTCTAAATTAGTAAATCCAGATAGAATGAAATAAAATATATAGTATAGTACATATTGGTGAACAAAATAAGAATTTTTTTATTAATTGTTAAATGGAACGATATATAATAGGGTCACTAAACCTAAACCTCAACCTTCACCATCCAAATAATAAACTCAAAATTTTAATCACTAAACCCTAAATCCAGTGTATAAATCCTAAACCCAAGTATAATGGAACAAAATACATAATATACTACATATTGAAGAACAAAATAATACATTATTTATTACTCCCTTCGTCCCTAAAAAATGATAGTTCTAGAGAAAATTTTTGTTTATAAAAAATAATTTTTTATATTTTCAATACAAATTTTGTCAACTAATAATAAATGATTGTGAAGTTCAAAAACATTGATTGCATTTTATAAAATCTTATTGGTTTAAAAATATAAAAAATATAAAATTACAAAAAATTATGCATTTATAACTAAGTTATAATGTGTTTTATTAAAAGTGTGAAAATTCTAAAACAACTATCATTTAAAAACAGAGGGAGTAATCGTCAAATGGATACAAAACACCACAACAAAAATATAACAATACAAAACACACCACTAATTAGCAAAGCTAAACCTAATCAAAGAATTATAAACCCAAATAAAATGTATATAATATGGTATACCCAAACCTCTACTTAGTAAATCTAAACCCTATGTAGGATTCTATAAACACAAATACAATATATAAATTATTTTTTAATATTGCACTTGAATGGACATTTACTTGGTTAGCAGCTTGCATATTTTCTATTCCATACAATTTAAATATTATAGTAAATAAATGTTTAAAATAATCAAATTTGTCTAACACTAAAAAAAATGAATTTCATATTACAATCAATTACACAAATTAACAGAGAAGAGAACTATTATAGTATAAATTCTTCAGTGTAGCTATATATGTAAGGCTATCATACTATTTGAGACATATTTTTATACTATTCATTTCTCTTAATATAATATAGACGGCGAGTTCATCTTTTTCAGTTCTTCTTTTTTTTCAAACATGCTGATACACTTTCACTTTGTTCACCGCCTTTATTTTTCACCACCATATTGAGATCATTTTCATCTTCTCTCTTTTTATTTCTGACACGACGATGATTTTACTGGTCTGCCATCGTTATTCTTTACCATTGGATCACTAGACAAAACAAAAACAAAGTATGAAAACAAAAACATGATGTGAGAATCGATGATTTAAGAGAATGAGGAAAATACATGAAAGAGTTGTTGTCTATGCTCATCGTCTACGCTTTCATCGTTGTTCTTCTCGTGAGAAGAAATTCAGTTCAAGAAGATGTGTGAATAATGAAAGACCACGTTCATCTTCATCTTCCTCAAAATTTTCTAATTATATTGAGCGGTCAGAGTGAATACACCGTCGTCACATATTTTATTTGTTAAATTAATGAATTATTTATTAATTGTTTTTGGTAGTAGGTTTCACCGGTTGAATGTGAAGGTAATATGGCAATTTTATCTATAAGAAGAAAGTTGTATAGGTGAGTTAGAGGTTTTAGATAGGGAATAAATTATAATTTGTTTGAAGGCTGTAGGATACAATTCCCCTAGATGAAAAGTTAGATTTACAAAACCTATGCATGTGTTTCCTTGGAAAACGAGATTAAAACATGGAAAACATGAACAATGATATAAGGTAACAAATCATCTAATCATGAAGACATGAGAGACTTGAACTTTATTATATGCTTTCTTGTTGTAATAGTGTTGCTGATGTCTTTGTCAAAGGGTTTGAAAGTGATATTCGTTGAAGCGAAACCATTTAAATGCATTGGTGAGTTTCATTATCTCTTGATGTTGCAGATTGTTGAGTATTCGACGAGCTTCGGAAGTGTTGACATCAGTGAGATAGAAGATAGTCAAGTCCTGAGTAGAAACTCTCCCTCAGTGAGGAAAAGATGCCAGTTGGGATGAAGAAAAGCAAAGGCCAATTTCTAGAGAGACAAAGCATAGCCACAGGTCATGAACACTTGATTCATCAACTTTGTTGCATAATACACAAAGTCTGACATTTAATCCTCAAGATGTTAGTCTCACATTTCTTGGTAGTCTATTAAGATTTTCTAGCCAAATGATAAAAGCATGTGTTGGGACCGCACATTTGAATCTTAGAATAAAAGTAGCCATTGCAGTCATTTGAATCAACAAATCAATGGTAAGAGTCGTTACATGCTTACTGGTTTGACAGTTGAAGAAAGGTAATGAATATTCAAAGCAAGCGCATTATCTGAGCCCATAAAATGAAATATCTACCTAGTTTCATTGAATCATTAGAAATCGAGCAATTGATTGGTAAGTTGAAGTCTTTTGGATTAGAGGATTTTGTGAACTTGATGAGTTGTCCAAAAGTTGTCGAACTATCAAAACAAAACCATGCTGAGACACCTATTTTATCTATGCATTTAGTAAACTTCCCAACAACAAGTGTAAGAGACAAAATTGGTTTCCAATAAGCAGAGTCTAAGAATTTTGGTTTTACAGCCCATTAGCTTATATTACTGAGATGGTGATGCTTATGCAAGTTAGTCCATAGTGAGTTTGAGTCAGAAAAAGGAGACAAATGAATCTGAGGCAAAACACTTGATTATACATTGTGAGTCTTCTTTATTCTCTAAGCTCTCTCATATCTTTGGCATAAAAACATTGTGCCACACGACCTTTGATGAAGTTGATGCGCCGATAGAGTCAATCCACAAGAATCATGCATACAATCTTCTTTATACAATTTCTTGAAAAAACGAAAGATGTCATCCCAAAATTTGCTGATCCATTAATCATTGAGGATATAAGTTTTAACCTACGTGCATAGCTTAGCATTTTGACTGTCCATGCTTTAAATTTGTTTGCTAGCTTAGACATGAGAGACTAGTATTATAAGATCCTAAGCTTTATATGCATCAAGGGTAGACCAAGATATATTATGAGGAACTTTCCTATAGGGTATTCATATCTCACAATATGTGCAGTCTCTTGCTCATTTAGGCATGAGAGGAAAGTTCTGATTTTCCCAGTTAAGATAAAGCCACAACTAACTTTCATAGTCGTCAAGTGGTTGAACGTCTTGGGGGTTAAACAATGGAGGAGTTTTCCTTTCACCCATTATATTTGAGAAGTACTCATTGCACATGAGCATGCATGACCTTCTACCAGTTGGCGTAATCATCAATAAGGTAATGAATATGATTAAGTACTCTCCTTATTGCAATTAACATGTGATAGTAAGCAGTGTTTATATCTCCCTCTTGGATCCACATTATGTGAGATCTTTGAAATATGAATAATTTTTTAGCTTTGGAAAGGTCAAAAAAATTTTCGTGAGCTAAAGCCTTTGCAAGTGCATTTTCAGGTGATGGGTTAGAGCATAAATGATTATGAGCAAACCATATAAAGGCATGTGCTTCATCTACCCGTTTTCTAGATTTGAAAAATTATCTTTGCTGATGTATCTCAATGTGTTCTTTATGATTTTAATTTTCTTTGACATTTTGAACGTAGCAGAACCATGAACTATCATTGGAAACCAATGGTCTGGAAGAAACTTCGTGAACAAATCACTACGAAATAAGAAATTGTGAAGCTAAAATGGTATTCTACCCATGGTCATGTGCTCATCTAAATTGACTTCGCACATGGAATGATCAAAGAAGTCAAATTTACCAAATAATGCATAAGGAGAAGGAAATATGGACTGTCATTCATCATTCGCAAGTAAATGTTTGGTCTAGTAGATTAGGTCATCTAGCTCTGTTCTAAAAGTAACTATGAATAATTTTGCTTTAGCATCAATGTTTGGCGTTAGAGTCTCTGAGGGCTCAACATGGTTAACTTTTGGTTGAACGGCCCAAAACCAACAAAGCCTTGTTACAAATTCAAGGGTCAGATTTTAACATGGTTAACTATACAATTATTTTCTCTACTCATCATCATTTGAAGCGCAGACAATGGTGATGATGATTGATGGCACATTATGGTTAGGGAGAGTGAATTATCACATTTACTATGATGGATGGGTGCCAAACCACACAGATCTTTCCAAGATCATAGAAACCATAATTCTCTTCAAAAATCTACCGTAGTAAAATCTCATTAACGAACTTTTGTATTTTTAGTGCTCGACATAGGTTTTTAAAGTACCTATAGGTTTATTAAGTTTCTATCATTTTCTTCATCCGCTGCTGTAACTATAAATATTAAACCGTAAACACTCCATGGACAAAAAAACTGTACATATAAAAAAATAGGTTGTTGAGGGCTAACCTCCTTGTTCCTCTTCCTGCTCTTTCTGGACATGGCCTTAGTGAATTCAAATCTCATCATTTGGGTACCACTCAGAGTCAGCAGAGCAAGTATCAGATGGGTTGTGCTATATTTACTTTTAAAGATTTACCATCTTTTGTACTTTCTTAGCCTTTAACTTTATCTGATTGATAATAGTAGGGATAATACCACTTATATTCTCTTGTAAAAAGTTATTGGGGTTTGTGATTCTCCTCGTTGAAGACATGTTGTTCCACTGGCTCACAAATTTCTCATTGTTGAGTTGGGGGCACAAGACTTATGCCTACAAGATGGTTTATGCTGATCGCTAAGATGGTTTACAAAACATTGAAAGTAATCAACCGAGAAGTACATCACATGTAACTCGTCTGCTCATTTTCAGAAAAATGCAGTGGAAGAGGAGGCCTTGACTTCTCCATGAGGAAAGAAAGGTCTTGGTTTACATAGACGAAAAGGTTTCGACACCACGGCGTTAAAGATGGCACTAAAGATGAAAAAACCACTTTAAGATTTGGTTATATTATAGTATATCTTCTTTCTCATTTTTTTTTACTTTGTACGCAATAATAAGAGAAACTATAGTTTTGACCCGCACGTTCGGGTGTTAGTTTCTATTTTATTTTAATAAATAAATTAATGACAATTTAAACATATAAGTTTTTTTTTTGTTTTTTTTAAGTTCCTACACATCGGAACAGAATCCACCGAGACCAAAAGAACCCGACTCCGACCTCTACCTGAAAATTTATAATATCCGAGCAGAGTCTAATTTCAAAATTCAAAAACTCGATATTCTAAAACCCCGATCCATAACTGAACGGATACATGAATATTCATGTCCAATGATTACATAAAGAAAAAATGTTCTTCATTCAAATATTTGGAATTATTATTATCAACATAAAAAATCAATGATGTTGAATTTTGATGGTAAACAATTAATGAAATAGTTAAGAAGTGTAAAAAATAATGTTAAGAGTATAATAAAACAATTTAAATGGGTAAATTATGTTATGTAATTGTATAATGAATGGTGTCAAATTATTTTGTAAAGAGTAATTAATAAAGTAATTAAAATAAGTGAAAATAAAGAAATAAAAGATGTAATACGTTTTTTAATAAGGTTAATTTTATTTGTATTTCAGTTTTAATAATATTGATATTATTATATTTTTAGAATAATTTATAAATATTAAAACAGTATCTAAATTGTTCTTTTAGATTTCAAGAAAATCATGTTTTATTAGTTATTTCTATATAATCGATTTGTATTTCAAATTAATTATGATTGATTGTAGAGAAAGAAATTAAAAAGTTAGTTTAGGAGTAAATCACATTTTATTACAACAAATCTCTAAAATTTGATTGATGGATCGGATATATATGGAAATCTTTTGAAAAGTCAGTTATAATAAATGTTAATAACCATTAATTATTAAATTAATCATTAATTATTGTTTTAATTGTAATGACATAGGATGATAATTATTGTGGAAAACTTAGGGTTACTTCAGTTTTAATAGTTTAGATGACTCAATTTATTTTATAATTATGGTGATTTATCTACTTTGTTTATAACCTTAAACCTTATTAGAATATACAGTAGAACCTCTATAAATTAATAATGTTGTTTGAAATTTTATTAATTTATAGAGATATTAATTTACAAAAGTTTTTTTTTAGATTTTGTTTTCTATTTTTGAATATTTTTGTTTTTAACATATGAAAATATTTAATTTTACCGTCTATACATTATTTAAATATTAGAATTTTGACTTTCATATTATTTTAATTTATTATTTTATTTGGTGTACATTTTTATGTTTCATAGAATTTTGATATGGTTTTGATATAATTTCACTAAATATTATCAAAATTTATTGAAATATTTAGAAAAATAAAGGTATATTCATTGTGAATATAAAATTATCAAGATGTTTAGTTTAAACTTTGTAATTATCAATATAAAATACATATATATATATATATATATATATAATATTTATAGAAAAATTATTAATTTATAATTTTAATGAAACTATATATATACATGAGAAATTTAAAAATATTATTATTTTATTATTTTATCGATTTGTATCATATTCTACATCGGCCCAAGTTAGAATCAATAAAATTTATTAATTTATAGAGATTATTAATTTACCTAGTATTAATTTTTAGAGATTTTAATGTATGGAAATGGATTTTATTAATTTATAAAGATTATTAATTTACCGAGTACTAATTTAGTCTAGAAATCTAAATAATGAAAAAAACATTTTTTTTTGATTAATATACTTAACACGAACCAACGTAACAAAGAATGCGGGCTTTAATAGGTTCGTCCGGTTTGTCTTATTTTTCTCTTTACGTATTTACAACCCTGTTAACCTCAACCCGACCCGAATGAATAAAATATACGGGCCTTACTGACACGGCCCATCAAAGTGATGATACCCAACCCCTCTCTCGAAACCCTAATTTTGTTTCTCTTGTATAAAATTGCTGTGCTCTTTTCATCTCCTTCACTCATTAGTCGGAGCTTCTTATTCATTAGTTCTTGTTCCGTTTATAGATTGCTTTGTGTTTTGTTCTACGGCTAACAATTGATCTATTAATGTATTATGTTTTTTTGATACGTTTGATAATGATGAGTGTTTTGCACTATGCTTTTTCGAAGGCTATGCCAAATCGAATGGCATAGTCTTGGAGCAAAAGTGCGTAAAGTGAGAGCTGTTAAATCAGCAAGCGGCCAGACAACCGTCGGGATAGATCCACAGGTGGAACAGATGCTTTCTCTGTTTCCAGCTACTAAATCTATCTTACACTTTTTGTTTTTGTTTAATTGAATGTGTTTGGAGTTTTGAGTGTTTTGCACCTTTGTATATAAAGGTCATGCCCCGTTCTGGTGGCATGGCCAGTTTTCGAGGATGCGTATATGAATAGCTGTTAAGTCAGTAAGCGGCCAGACAACCGTTGGGATAGATCCACAGGTGTTATGCGGTTTCTCTCTCCGCTCTCAGCTACTAAATCTATCCCACAATTTATTTTCTTGTGGATATAATTCTTTTTGGAGGGGTGTTGTTGTGTTTGGCATGAGGTTGGTTCTTATATGACGTCCGAATTCTTTACCAAAAGAGCTTGTTGTGGGGTTGGCTCGTGACATTGCAGATAAGCGCGGTTGGGATGATGGAGAGTAAAGACATTCAGATCTTCAAAGCTTATGGTCCCTTAGCTTTGAAAGTGTTTATGAGTTTGTTGACCTGAATGTATTTCTCTTCATCAAAACAGCCTTGTGTTTGAATATAACTTGTAATTGGTCTGTATGTTCATTGATTTGTTATGGTAGGCTTCGGTCCCAGTGGATATACTTGGAGAACACTTCTGAGATGGATAGAGTTGTTTAGGGAATCAAGTTGTAATGAGGAATTGTTGGTTGTTGAACAAAAGGGTATAAATGTCAGGTATGTGTTTGTTTCATTAGACTAAATCAATGGGACGTGTTGGGTGTTGCTGCGTAAACGGTTTGTAAAACCTCAATGGAAATCCATGTGTTTCAATAGACTTTAAAAAAGTCTTTGTTTTCTTATTCAAATTATTAGAAAGTCAAAATGGCTGATTCTAACATCCAGAATTCTTACTAAAGAGCCTCATATTCTATGAAGCCTCTGGGGTCCTTTTAGTCTTGTTGACAGTGAACGTTTCTGGACTGTCTTGTTGACAGTGAACGTTTCTGGACCATCGTTAGCGCTTCTAGGCTCTGTGATCTTAGAAGCATCTATAACTGCAGAGTTCGGCACAATGGTCCCAGAAAATGGTGCGCGAGTGTCTATCCTGTTCTGTCTCTTGATTATTTGAAATCCTGAATCTCGGCTTTATGTATTGGTTTTCTGAGAGTTACAGTTATGTTGGTTGACTCTAATATAGTTGGTTGGGCTTACTGTACTTATGAGTGTGTTCTCAATCTTTCCTTAAAAAGAGTTTTGCAATGGACTTAGGGAATGTAATCTGGAACTTGCAGCTGTAGGGAACTTGCTCTACTGGGTACTGGCTGCATTTGAGACCTTACAAGATTATCCTATTTGATCCATAGGCTCAGTCCTCAGGTGATTGTTACGTTGATGTTAGAAAAAACAACCCCTAAAAAAAAGTAAACGAGTGGTGTATCTCGTCATCGTCGAGCTTCTTCACTCGCTTCTTTGATCGGCGGGTATGGTAGAATCCAAGGCTATCTGTCGATTTTCGTTTCAGTCGTTTTCTGGTTCGTTCGTTTTCTCCTTGTCGATTTTGCTTTCGTGTTTTCTGGTTTACTTTTTGAGTAGTAATGACTCGAGATAATAATTCGGTCGAGAGCAAGTTATTTTTGGGATTCGAGGTCCTGAGTTTTCACTTTCATCTTCTAGTTGCTCAACTGAGAAATTAGGCAATAACTGCGATGGACAGCTTTGTGTTTTCCTTCAACTGTGTCATTACTGCTGTAGTCTTTAGTGTTTAAAGGATTGAGTGATTAATGCCTTCATGGATTCTTAAACAGGTGGGAAATTCACAGAGCAAGGCCAAGTTCCTGTAGACTCTGGCAACAAGTCAGGCTTACCGGATCCTAACGCCTCCCCCTTCAAAAGTTTCAGTGAAATAAAAGCAGGTTTATCAAACACTAAAGGAAACATTTTCAATACTTTCACTGAAATGAGATCAGGCTTGTCTCCTCCTACCTTCAAGAATTCCATCAGATCACGCTTACCAAACACCATCACCCTACCTGATCAGAATCAAGAAGTCATAGAAGAAGATGAAGGACGGAGAGCCTCAGTTAGGTTCTCTCATTTCCATCGACCGAACCTTGAGGCTAACGCGGACATCATCCACATCAAGCTGCTGCGGAACAACACTTTTTGTCACGGTTACTGATTCCAAAGGCAACGTCATATGCAAAGGTAGTTTGCCTGATCATCTGAAAGGTGGAGGGAAGATTACGAGTTACACGGCTGATGCGACCGCTGAGAACATTTGGAGAAGAGTTAAGGCTATGGGTTTTAAATCTGTGGTGGTTAAGGTGAAATGGGTTTACACATTTCAAGAAGAAGAGAAACGTTTAGGCTACTCCAACTCCAGGAATGATCAGAGTCCTATAGTCTAACATCGAGGACACGACTAGGAAAGCTCAAAATGGTTGCAGATTGCCAAGGAAACGAAATCATGGTTTTGCAGATTTTCTTTTGTTATTCTATGGTCATTATAGAAGCCAAACTTGTCTCTATGTTTACTTCAAATCCTGATGAAATTATTGGACCAAATAAACCGTATATTTGCTACGGTTACAAGCTGACAATCCCAATACAGAGTCACCAACCGCTGCTTTTGCCTGATCCTTCACAAGTGAACCCATTTGGTCTATATGGATCAGATCCAGCGTTACCTACTCAACATGTCTACTATAAGCAGCAGATTGGTTATGGGTTATATGACCTACCAACCGTACTATTCTCATTAGCCTCTCCGTTAGTAATATATCTAGTTTACGATTTATCTGGAGAAGGAAGCAATGTGTATCTGGTCTAAAGAGATAGGCTCTATATGTTTTGATATTCGTGTACTGAACATTAAGTAATTTTTCTCAAAATTCCAAATAGAAAACACTTGATAGATATATCGCTATTTTCTGTACATCTTTTGTAGTCTACTACTGATGTCTGGTTTATGAGTTTACTTGTGAAGGAATGGTCTTTATGGTTTTATCTCACATATCTGATCTTTGATTTTGTAGATAACCTGCCAAGATTTACTCCAGAATGCGTTTTGAATGCACGACAAAATATAAAAGACCAAAATCGGGAAGATGTGAATTTATGACATAAAAAAAAAAAGAATTTATGACATAAAGTACGAAAACTACAAAGAAATCAATAAAATTTATAATTTTCTTTAGGCCCACGGGATAAGCCGAGGTGTCCGAGTTCACGTGTGTACTTCATCCCCCTGTTCGAAAACGCGGACCAGGCGGCCGAGTTCTCGGCGTGGAGGCGCTTGGCGGTTACTTGCCGTCGCGTTTAGACCCTGTGCGCTCGAAAAATCGGATCTCACAAAAAAAAAACAAAATTTCTTAACTTTTCGTGATTAAAACCAGTTGTTATGTTAGACATCTATGATATTTTGATATCAACGCTAGTTAGAACAAGAAATTTGATTGAAAAAGTGCAGAAAACTGAAGAGCGGCGGTTTAGGGTTCGTAAGAATTCTAATTCTAAAGGAAGAAGACGAGGGCAGTAACGTAATTCTGCGTGATTAATGAAAAAAATAAAAGGAAAAAAGCTGCAACTCCAAGGAATCGAACCCTGTACATGCGGGAACAAGAGATGGTAATCTAACCACTAGACTATATTGCCTCTACGTCTTATTTTCACATGTATCACTACTTATACGTGTATTTATAATTAAAAATATATAAAACTAGGCCCCGCGTATACCCCGCTTAATCCCCGATTTTTTGATAAGTCGCTAGGCCCGGGGTTGCCGCCCGACTAGCGCCTAGCGTATTCTAGAACAGGGCTTCATCCTAATCAAAAAACAATTAATATCTTTTATTTCAGAAATTTAAAATAAATATATTTGAGCCTCAGAGACTAGCCGATGTATAAATACCAAACGCATTAGTCCTCGTCTTCTCCGTCTTACACTCTGATTTTATCTCCGCAATTTATCATCATCATGGGTTTGAAGGTACGATCAGATCCATATCCGACCAATTTCTATTCTTTGCTTCGGTTTATATCTAGATCTAGTGTTTCTCATATATAATTCAGACAAGTTTGTAATCGATCGCACCGGTTTAAGCTCGTGTTAAATTTGCATAGGGTGGTAAAAGTTAGGTTTATGCCTTGTGTTGATTTTGCTTTGGAGTCTCTTTTCACTTACTGTTATATCTGATCATGGCCTTGTAGGCAATTAAGATTGTTTCTCATGATTAATCATTTATGTATGATTCAGACAAAGTTTGTAATCCATCTCACCGGCGAAGCTTGTGTTAGGTTTGGTTAGTGTAATTAAGATTCAAATCTGAGTTTTGATTTGATGGTCTTGTAGACAATTAAGATCTGTTTCTGTTGATTTTATAGGAGGACTTTGAGGAGCACGCTGAGAAAGTCAAGAAGCTCACCGCGAGCCCATCGAACGAGGACTTACTCATCCTCTACGGTCTCTACAAGCAAGCCACCGTTGGTCCAGTGACCACCAGTTAATATTATTTACCCTTCTCTTTTTTTTTTTCTCCCTGTACGCCTTAAGACAGCTTCTTTTTTTTTTTTTTTTTTTTTTTTTTTTTGACAGCTTCTTGGTTTAACTTCTGTTGTATTGATAACATTTTTTTTTGTTTGTTCGATTGATTCAAAGGTCGTCCTGGGATGTTCAGCATGAAGGAAAGAGCCAAGTGGGACGCTTGGAAGGCCGTTGAAGGTTAAACCCTTTTCATATTCAGTTGCCACTACTAGTTTGCTTGTAGCCAAATGTAGCTGGTGATTCTTCTCTCAAGTTCCATCACTTAACCGAATCTGACGTGATTGTCTTGGTATTGTTTTGGATTTCAGGGAAATCGACGGACGAAGCCATGAGTGACTACATCACTAAGGCGAAACAACTCCTTGAGGCAGATGCTTCCTCCGCTTCAGCTTGATTGTGCCATTTAAATGCTCTTCTGCAGTAAATCTATCTAAGCTTTAAAAAACATTTAGCATACGACTTGTTCTTTGCTTCTTGTCTGTTTTCTATGGTTATGAATCTATTTAGACTTTGGTCCTGATTTAAACTTCCTGATTTGGGCATCTCTCGAAGATGCTGGCTTGATATTTGTCTACGAAATGCAAAATTGAAGTGATGTCTTCACTTTAGTAACGTATACGCATTCCTCTTTTTAATGTCGCTGTTAATAGAACTCCTCGGGTTAATAATTTACACATCTATAAACACAAAACACACGCGCCTCAATCCACATAGGAAACGCGCAAGCTCTAATAGGGATCTCAAACAGGTTGTTCTGTCCCGTCCTGCAGTGGGCTTTTGCATTTGCGGGTCATGAAGGATAGGCCCGCGTGGGCTGCGGTCTACAAAATCTCGTCCCAAGCCCGTACCGTATTCTGCACAATCTTTTGCGGTCTGTCCTACGAGACATACGCCAATACAAGCAGTTTGATGCTTCTTCGCACTGCAGGTTTTCCAGAACGTTTCTTGATGATGCATGCTGCTCTAGGACGCCTCAAGCTGCTCCACTACACACCTAATTAAGATCACAAGATTCAAAAAATATGAATCATATACACAAATAAAACATAGAACCAAGTGTAGCATATACACATATAAACTCATTCCTACTAAGTGGATTTATTGTGAATGAAAACAGAGAAACAAGTGTAGCTATTTAACTTATGTACATTGAATTTTGAAACATTCTACTATGTTCTTGAAGTAAACTTTATATGTAAGATTAGATGATAAAGTCTGAAACAAATTATTTTTAAAAAACCTTCAAATGGTAGTGTGTATTCAAGCATCTTAAACAAGAAATGTGTAAGTTTAATATAGCAAAACACACAATCCAACGAAAGAAAAACAGAAATCCAACTAAAACAAACAGCAACATCAAACTTGATCATCATCTTTATCTTCAACATCTTGATCAGCAATGTTAACTTGATCATCATCTTTATCTTCATCTTTATCATATTGAAAAATAAATAAATCTCTTATATTGATCAAAAGAGTTTATTATTACACCGTGCAACTTTTCTTTTGCTTATTTTTGTACATTATAAAAGTTCAATAATAATAAGACTTTTTTATTTTCTGATAATTAGCAACTCTAAAATAAGCCAAAGAATTAAAAATTTACTAGATTTATTAATCCTATTTGTAATGAATGATAGACTAATAATAAAAATACATAAAATTTAATCAAAATGTCGCAATAATATCAAAAGATGTTCAGGTAATAATCAAACAAAACTTTAATTTGTTCAACAACAACAAAGTAAAAAACTTTCAGATCTCTGAATGAATGCAAATGCATTATTGATAAAGCAGTCCAAAGAAGAAGATTAATTTGATTTAGTGATAACTCTAGTTTTTAGGGGTTTTTTATGTCATGTGTTTATAGTTCTTTTGGAATATTTTAATTGTGAACTTTATCCTACTATTAGTTTTTTTTTGTTTTGTTTTAGTTTGGGATATTTTATTGTGCAAATGAGAATAATCTGATAGGCAATGTTAATTTGATGTTTTATCCTCGTTATAAAGTGATCATATTCTATCTTCTATCTATCCTCTTATCTTAAAATAATTTTGTTTATTTATCACATTCTCCATTATTTTTGATAATATTATTATTTTTTGAAGCTTATATTTTGATCGAGGAATCATCAGTTTAAATTTATCTTATTATTTAAACTTAATTTAACAAGTAGAAATAAGTATTAGGATAGAAATCTAAATCAGGAATTTTTGCCTATTTGTCACATTTAAACAATTTAGATACTTTTTGATGATTTGTTATGTTCTTATGATTTTCACCGAGGAGTCATTAATTGAGATTTATCCTATTATTATTCAATTAAATAAGTAAAAATAAAAATTAGGATATAAACCTTAATATATTGATTGACCCAATACCTAAAACCATATTTGTTATATGATATGCAGATGTATGTGTTATGATGAATAATATAGTTTAACATAACTTAACATTATTCTTACATTGTTAACCAGATAAAAATTATTTCTCCATTTTTATCAACAAATATAATTTATTAAAATTATTATAAATTACAAATATATACAAAAATTAAATTCCACAAACACTATTTAAATGATATTATTCCAAAGTATCGTGGGAAGTCATCTAGTACAATATTATTATGATAGTATTCCAGTTTTGGTCAACATTAAGATATTATGAAATCTTTTAGGGTTAACAACATGCAAATTTTAAACTTATGTCATTGATCGAATATACACAATTTCTTTTAATCATGATTCTTACTATGTTTTGTTTGTATATGCTATAAAAGAATTCATTGTAAACTTGTATATAAGCCATGATGTAGTTTCACCTTAAAGCCATCCAAACTAGAAGCATATTAGTTTTTTCTCATTTTCACAATTTCACATCCAAAAAAAGTTAAAAGAAAATGAAGAATTTCACAATTTTTGTTGCTCTAGTTCTATTTTCAAGCTGTGTCACATCTCAATTTCTTAACTCAACAGATGACGAAGAGCTCCACTGGTCAGGTAACGCTCACGCGTTCTCGCCTGCCCACAAAGCTCACGCGCCCTCGCTTACCCACAAAACTCATGCGCCCTCGCCTTCCGACAAACACAACCCAAATCGGGAATTAAAAAAGTGCTTTTCCAGTTACGAGATGGTAATAAAATGTTTGATGAATACATTAACAAAAAACCCAACTATTGGTTCTGAATGTTGTGCCACGATCGAGAAGTTGAATGAAAATTGTAAGCATACAATTTTCAGATTGTTCCGTAACCCTTACGTTAACAACTATGTTAATAAACATTGTTCTAGCCACGATGCTACTGCTCTTACTCAGGCTTAGAGTTTATCTGAAAAATAAATAAATCACTTATACTGATCAAAAAAGTTTATTATTACATTGTGTAACTTTTTTTGCTTATTGTTGTACATTATAAAAGTTCAATAATAATAAGACTGTTTTTATTTTATGATAATTTGCAACTCTAAAATAAGCCAAGGAATTAAAAATTTACTAGACTTATTAATCTTATTTGTAATGAATGATAGACTAATAATAAAAACACATAAAATGTATTCAAAATGTCGCAATAATATCAAAAGATGTTTAGGTTCTAATCAAACAAAACTTTAATTTGTTCAAGAACAACAAAGTAAAAAACTTCCAGATCTCTGAATGGAAAATGCATTATTGATAAAACAGTCCAAAGAAGAAGATTATTTTGAATCAGTGATAACTCTGGTTTTTAGGGGTTTATGTCATGAGTTTATAGTTCTCTTGGAATATTTTAATTGTGAACTTTTTTTTTTGTCGACAAGATTACAGACTCATGTGGACTCTGTAAACCAAACTGGGTGCTCTGTATCCATATGGACCATAAACGACGTCTGTTGCCTCACACCACGTGCTAAGCTATCTGCCTTTTTGTTTTGCGTCCTTGATATATGAATAATCTTCGAGCTGTGAAAACTTCTCTTGAGGCTTCTGATATCCTCTAAGTAGCTTGCAAACGCCGGCCATTCTTCTGGTTCCGAAACCATCTTCACCAATTGAGAACAATCCGTTGCAAAAGTAACACTATACTGCCTTAAGTTACTCATACACTCCATTGCCCATATGATAGCCTCCACCTCCGTGTGTAGAGGTGATTGACTTTCCCTTGTATTTCTAGCTCCCAATAAACCTTCAAATCCTTCTAGAGTGCTATACCAATCCTGACCGGAAAAATTTTCTTCCGATTTCCAAGATCCATCCGTAAAACACCATCTTCCCGTTCTAAGCGGTAAAACAGATACTGATGTCTCGAGAATATGATTCTTCTGTATTATAGCTTGTTGTGCATCTGACCAGAGTAGATATTCAGTCATAGCCATTTTAAGGGTATCATTTGGATCTATATCCAGATTACTAAATACCTTGTTGTTTCTTCCTTTCCATATATACCATAGTATCCACGCAAAATGATGTCCGTCCATTTCTGGTTTGATTCTCCAGAATAAATAATCCATATTCGTATACAAAGATTGTCCTGGAAAATAATCCGGATGCGAAGGGATCCGCGATAGAGCCCAAACCTGGACTGCTGGTGGACATTCAAAAAATACATGATTTATAGATTCCTCAGCCGCTCCACATCTGTCGCATCCAATATCTCCTTTGAGGCCTCGGGCTTTAAGAATTTTCCTAACAGCTATACATCCTGACAGCAACTGCCACAGAAAGTGCTTCATCTTTGGTGGACATCGCACTTTCCAACAATATGCTTTAAGATCCGTAACTGTTGGGCCAAACTCCACCGTCCCTGTCCCTCTATCCGGATATACTCTTTCTATTTGATATCCTGATTTAACCGTATATTTGCCATTCTTTGTAAAGTGCCAACCATCCCTGTCTGCTGTTTGTACCCTACTCAAGGGTATACTTTCAACAATCTTGACATCCTCAGGTTCCATTATTTCCTGTAAAGCCAATGAGTTCCAAGTACGCGACGAATTATCAATGAGAGTGTCGACCGTAAGGTCCGGTAAAAGAACATTTTGTTTTTTATTTGCTGGTCTCGGGCGGTTGGTTGGGAGCCAGGGATCATTCCATACTGATATAGAAGATCCTGATCCCACCATTTTGATTAGTCCTTTGCTAACCAGAGATCTAGCAGAGATTATACTGCGCCATCCATAGGAGGATGAATATGATATGGTCGGTTCTAGGGGTGAAGTATTCCTAAAATATCGGCCTTTAAAAACCCGAGAAAATAGAGAGTGTGGTTTCTCTATAAATCTCCAAAGTTGCTTTCCAAGCATAGCTGTGTTGACATCCGTAAGATCTCTAAATCCCTGTCCTCCATCATCTTTATGTAAGCAAACCTTATTCCAAGATTTCCAGTGTAATCCTTTTGTATTGCCACTAGGACTCCACCAAAATTGGGATACCGCACTCGTAAGTTTCTTCATCACCGTTTTTGGGATTCGATAGCAGGACATAATATGATTTGGTAGAGCAGTTATTACCGATTTTATAATTACCTCTTTTCCACCTTTTGTAAAAAATTTGAAGGTCCATCCATTGACTCTGTTGTTTAACCGTTCCTGTATAAAGCCAAAAACTTGTACCTTTGAACCACATAAACTCTCTGGAATTCCCAAGTAAGTTCCCATTCCTCCCCGGTTTTGTATACCCAAAATGTCCCTAAGCACTTGACGGGAATCTTCATCAATCTTATGTCCAAACTGAATTGAGGACTTTTTAAAGTTAATCTGCTGTCCCGAAACCTTTTCGTAGTCCTTAAGGATTGCCAAAATGGTCCGACACTCCTCTTTTTGCGCTCTGCAGAAAAAAAGACTATCATCTGCAAAGAGCAAATGAGATATTGGCGGACAAGCTCTTGCCACTTTTATTCCTGTCAGTCGTTTTCCAAACTCCGCCTTTTTAATATTTGCTATTAAGGCTTCTGTGCACATTATGAATAAATAAGGAGATAATGGATCTCCCTGGCGTAATCCTCTATTCGGAACTATGTGTCCCCGTGGTTGGCCGTTTAAAAGGACTCGATATTGTACCGAGGAAATATACTCCATCATCAATTGGATCCAGTGATGATCAAAACCCATTTTCCGAAGTAAAGCCTCAATAAAACTCCATTCCATGCGATCATAAGCCTTACTCATATCCGTTTTAATAGCCATAAAATTGTTCTGACAAGCCTTATTTGTCCGTAATCCATGAAACATTTCTTGTGCGATAAGAATATTATCTGAAATCAATCTTCCAGCTACGAAAGCCGACTGTGTTTCTGAGATCAGAGCCGGGAGACACGCCTTTAGCTGTTGACACAATACCTTCGAAATAATTTTATATCCTACATTACATAGACTTATTGGTCTAAGCTCTGTCATCCTTGTCGGCCTCTCCGTTTTGGGAATCAAGCATATATTTGTAATATTTAAACGTTCATCCATC
Organism: Hirschfeldia incana; assembly: GCA_026261945.1. Lineage (NCBI taxonomy): Eukaryota > Viridiplantae > Streptophyta > Magnoliopsida > Brassicales > Brassicaceae > Hirschfeldia > Hirschfeldia incana. The sequence continues at coordinate 58,108 of JABCMI010000143.1, read as the reverse complement.
TTCCCTGTGGTCAAAAACTGATTGACCAATTCCAGAATATCCTTTTTAATAATATGCCACGAATGTTGAAAGAAAAGTGCCGTCATTCCATCGGGCCCCAGTGCATTTTCCAGATGCATCATGAATAATGTTTGTCGCACCTTTTCCTCTGTAGCCGGTTGTACCAGTCGCTGGTTCATTTGCTGAGATATAGATGGTTGAATTTCATCTAAGAACTCATCAAATTCCGAAGGCGACGTAGTACTAAAGAGATCATCAAAATAATCCACTGCAACCCGCTCAATTCTCTTATCCTCCACTACCCAGTTTCCATTGTTATCATATAATCCTACTATGTGATTACGCGTCCGCCGCTGTTTTGTTAAGGCATGAAAAAAATTTGTGCTACGGTCTCCTGCCGTATTCCATGTATTTCGACTTTTCTGTTGCCAGTAATCCTCTTCATCTTTATATGCCTCCTGTAATTTCCTAGACACCTCCAAGATATCCTCCTGCGATCTATTATCATCTGTTTGGACTTCATCCAAAGCCTTTTGAAGCTCTGCAATTTTCTCTTTTCCATAAGGGGGTTATTTTTGTTCCAGGTAGAGATCTCGTGTCGGCAGTTAATAATTCTTGAAAAGACATCTCCCCTGGTACCCCCTGCATTCCGCATCTCCCTCGTCCAGCCTCTGGTAATGGACTCCATAAAACCCTCCCTTCCAAGACATCGTTTGTCAAACCGCAACTGTCCATTGCGTTTAACAATCTTATCTTCCAAATATGCCACTATCGGCTTGTGATTCGAACCCACCATTTTTAAATATTCAGTTTATGAATTAGGAAACAGTGAATGCCATTCTTCATTGGCAAAAGCACGATCAAGGCGACACCGGATCATTGTCGCTTTGCCATTAACCTTTCTTCTGCCTTGCCAGGACAATTTATTTCCCCGTGCTGGGAGTTCCAAGAGTCCACTGTTACGTATCATATTATTAAAAGATACAAAAGAATCTGCACTACGCAATGGTCCCCCTTCCTTTTCATGGTTCCCCGTTATCTCATTGAGATCGCCAATAATGAACCATGGGTCATCCCTTGAGATACCATATCTTGTTAATCTTTCCCACACTTGATTCCTTAAATTCTGAATTGGATCCCCATATACAAATGTCAAAAATATTTTCTTTCCCAGTGTCTCTGCCTCCACATCTATCAGCCGAGCCGAAGAGTATAATAAATTAACATTAAACTCATTATTATAATATAAAGCCAACCCTCCACTTGATCCATTTGGATCCACCGTTAGTAAATTATCATACCCAAAATGTGATTGGAATCCTTGAACAAATGCAAAATCCTGTTTTGTTTCTGATAAAAAAAGAAAATATGGTTTGTGGTGATGCCATATTTCCCGAAGATAGCTAATAGTCCATTTGCTTCCCATACCTCTACAATTCCAACTTAATTGTGAACTTTTTCCTACTATTTGTTTTTTTTGTCATGTTTTAGTTTGGGATATTTTGTTTTGCAAATGAGAATAGTCTGATAGGCAATGTTAATTTGCTGTTTTATCCTCGTTATAAAGTGACCATATTCTATCTTCTATCTATCCTCTTATCTTAAAATAATTTTGTTTATTTATCATATTATCCTTAATTTTAGATAATATTATTATTTTTCGAAACTTATATTTTGATCGAGGAATCATCAGTTCAAATTTATCTTATTATTTAAACTTAATTTAACAAGTAGAAATAAGTATTAGGATAGAAATCTAAATCAGTAATTTTGCCTATTTGTCACATTAATACAATTTAGATAATTTTTGATGATTTGTTATGTTCTTATGATTTTCATTGAGGAGTCATTAATTGAGATTTATCCTATTATTATTCAATTAAATAAGTAAGAATAAAAATTAGGATATAAACCTTAATATTTTGATTGACCCAATACCTAAAACCATATTTGTTATATGATATGCAGATGTATGTGTTATGATGAATAATATAGTTTAATATAATTTAACATTATTCTTACATTGTTAACCAGATAAAAATTATCTCTCCATTTTTATCAACAAATATAATTTATTAAAATTGTTATAAATTACAAATATATACACAAATTAATTTCCACAAATACTATTTAAATGATATTACTCCAAAGTATCGTGGGAAGTCATCTAGTACAATATGATTATGATATTATACCAGATTTGGTCAACATTAAAATATTATGCAATCTTTTTGGGTTAACAACATGTAAATTTTAGACTTATGTCATTAATTGAATATACACAATTTCTTCTAGTCATGATTCTTTCTATGTTTTGTTTGTATATGCTATAAACGAATTTGTTGAAAACTTGTATATAAGGCATGATAGTTTAACCTTAAAGCCATCCAAACTAGAAGCATATTAGTTTTTTCTCATTTTCACAATTTCACATCCAAAGAAGTTAAAAGAAAATGAAGAATTTCACAATTTTTGTTGCTATAGCTCTCTTTTCAACCTGTGTCACATCTCAATTTCTTGACCCAACAGATGACGAAGAGCTCCACTGATCAGGTAACGGTCACGCGTCCTCGCCTACCCACAAAGCTCACGCACCCTCGCCAACCCACAAAACTCATGGGTCCTCGCCTTCCAACAAAAACAACCCAAATCGGGAATTAAAGAAGTGCTTTTCTAGTTACAAAATAGTAACAAAATGTTTGATGAAGACGTTAACAAAAAACCCAACTATTGGTTCTGAATGTTGTGCCACGATCGAGAAGTTGAATGAAAATTGTAAGCATACAATTTTAAGATCGTTCCGTAACCCTTTCGTTAACAACTATGTTAATAAACATTGTTCTAGCCACGATACCACTGCTCTTACTCAGGCTTAGAGTGATCAAAAGAGTTTATTATTACATTGTGCAACTTTTTTTTTCTTTTTGTTGTATATTATAAAAGTTCAATAATAATAAGACTGTATTTATTTTATGATAATTAGCAACTCTAAAATAAGCCAAAGAATTAAAAATTTACTAGACTTATTAATCCTATTTGTAATGAATGATAGACTAATAATAAAAACTTATAAACTTTATTCAACATGTCGCAACAATATCAAAAGATGTTCAGGTTCTAGTCAAACAAAACTTTAATTTGTTCTACAACAACAAAGTAAAAAACATTAAGATCTCTTAATGAATGCAAATGCATTATTGATAAAGCAGTCCCAAGAAGAAGATTATTTTGCTTTAGTGATAACTCTGGGTTTTAGGGGTTATGTCATGTGTTTATAGTTCTCTTGTAATATTTTAATAGTTAACTTTATCATACTATTTGTTTTCTTTTGTTTTAGTTTGGGATATTTTGTTGTGCAAATGAGAATAGTCTGATTGGCGATGTTAATTTGCTGTTTTATCCTCGTTATTAAATGACCATATTATATCTTCTATCTATACTCTTATCTTAAAATAATTTTGTTTATTTATCATATTATCCATAATTTTAGATAATATTATTATTTTTCAAAGCTTATATTTTGATCGAGGAATCACCTGTTCAAATTTATTTTATTATTTAAACTTAATTTAACAAGTAGAAATAAGTAGTAGGATAGAAATCTAAATCAGAAATTTTGCCTATTTGTCACATTTAGACAATTTAGATATTTTTTGATGATTTGTTATGTTCCTATGATTTTGATTGAGGAGTCATTAATTGAGATTTATCTTATTATTATTCAATTAAATAAGTAAAAATAAAAATTAGGTTATAAAACTTAATATTTTGATTGACCCAATACCTAAAACCATATTTGTTATATGATATGCAGATGTATGTGTTATGATGAATAATATAATTTAATAAAATTTAACATTATTCTTACAAAATTAAACATATAAAAATTATCTCTCCATTTTTATCAACAAATATAATTTATTATAATTGTTATAAATTGCAAATATATACAAAAAATAATTTCCACAAATATTATTTAAATGATATTATTTCAGAGTACCGTGGGAAGTCATCTAGTACAATATTATTATGATATTATATCAATTTTCGTCAACATTAAGATATTATGCAATTTTGTTTTGGGTTAACAACATGCAAATTTTAGCGTTATGTCATTAATCAAATATACACAATTTCTTCTAGTCATGATTCTTTCTATGTTTTGTTTGATATGCTATAAAAGTATTCATTGTAAACTTGTATATAAGCCATGAGGTAGTTTCACCTTAAAGCCATCCAAACTAGAAACATATTAATTTTTTTCTCATTTTCACAATTTCACATCCAAAAAAAGTTAAAAGAAAATGAAAAATTTCACAATTTTTGGTGCTATAATTCTTTTTTCAAGCTGTGTCACATCTCAATTCCTTGACCCAACTGATGATGAAGAGCTCCACTGGTCAGGTAACGCTCACGCGTTCTCGCCTACCCACAAAGCTCATGTGCCTTCGCCTACCCACAAAGCTCACGCGCCCTCGCCTACCCACAAAAATCATGCGCCCTCGCTTTCCCACAAACACAACCCAAATCGGGAATTAAAGTAGTGCTTTTCCAGTTACGAGATGGTAACAAAATGTTTGATGAAGACTTTAACAAAAAACCCAACTCTTGGTTCTGAATGTTGTGCCACGATCGAGAAGTTGAATGAAAATTGTAAGCATACAATTTTCAGATAGTTCCGTAACCCTTTCGTTAACAAGTATGTTAAGAAACATTGTTTTAGCCACGATGCTACTGACTCAGGCTTAGAGTTTATCTGAAAAATAAATAAATCTCTTATATTGATCAAAAGAGTTTATTATTACATTGTGTAACTTTTCTTTTGCTTACATTATAAAAGTTCAATAATAATAAGACTGTTTTTATTTTATGATAATTATCAACTCTAAAATAAGCCAAAGAATTAAAAATTTACTAGACATATTAATCCTATTTGTAATGAAAGATAGACTAATAATAAAAACACATAAAATTTATTCCAAATGCCGCTCTAATATCAAAATATGTCCAGGTTCTAATCAAACAAAAAAGTTTAATTTGTTCAACAACAACAAAGTAAAAAACTTTCAGATCTCTGAATGAATGCAAATGCATTATTGATAAAGCAGTCCAAAGAAGAAGATTATTTTGATTTAGTGATAACTCTGGTTTTTAGGGATTTATGTCATGTGTTAATTGTTCCCTTGGAATATTTTAATTGTGAACTTTATCCTACAATTTGTTTTTTTGTTTGTTTGTTTTAGTTTGGGATATTTTGTTTTGCAAATGAGAATAGTCTGATAGGCGATGTTAATTTACTGTTTTATCCTTGTTATACAGTGACCATATTCTATCTTCTACCTATCCTCTTATCTTAAAATAATTTTGTTTATTTCTCATATTCTCCATAATTTTAGATAATATTATTATTTTTCGAAGCTTATATTTTGATCGAGGAATCATCTGTTCAAATTTATCTTATTATTTAAACTTAATTTAACTTGTAGAAATAAGTATTAGGATAGAAATCTAAATCAATAATTTTGCCTATTTGTCACATCTAAACAATTTAGATAGTTCATGATGATTTGTTATGTTCTGATGATTTTCATTGAGGAGTCATTAATTGAGATTTATCATATTATTATTCAATTAAATAAGTAAAAATAAAAATTAGGATATAAACCTTAATATTTTGATTGACCCAACCTAAAATCATATTTGTAATATGATATGGAGATGTATGTGTTATGATGAATTATATAATTTAATTAAATTTAACATTATTCTTTCATTATTAACCAGATACAAAATATCTCTCCATTTATATCAACAAATATAATTTGTTAAAATTATTATTATAAATTGCAAATATATACAAAAATTAATTTCCACAAATACTTTAAATGATATTATTCCAGAGTATCGTGGGAAGTCATCTAGTACAATATTATTATGATATTATGTCAATTTTGGTCAACATTAAGATATTATGCAATTTTTTTTTTGGGTTAACAACATGCAAATTTTAGCCTTATGTCATTAATCAAATATACACAATTTCTTCTAGTCATGATTCTTTCTATGTTTTGTTTGTATATGCTATAAAAGTATTCATTGTAAACTTGTATATAAGCCATGAGGTAGTTTCACCTTAAAGCCATCCAAACTAGAAACATATTAATTTTTTTTCTCATTTTCACAATTTCACATCCAAAAAAAGTTAAAAGAAAATGAAAAATTTCACAATTTTTGGTGCTATAATTCTTTTTTCAAGCTGTGTCACATCTCAATTCCTTGACCCAACTGATGATGAAGAGCTCCACTGGTCAGGTAACGCTCACGCGTTCTCGCCTACCCACAAAGCTCATGTGCCTTCGCCTACCCACAAAGCTCACGCGCCCTCGCCTACGCACAAAAATCATGCGCCCTCGCCTTCCCACAAACACAACCCAAATCGGGAATTAAAGTAGTGCTTTTCCAGTTACGAGATGGTAACAAAATGTTTGATGAAGACTTTAACAAAAAACCCAACTCTTGGTTCTGAATGTTGTGCCACGATCGAGAAGTTGAATGAAAATTGTAAGCATACAATTTTCAGATAGTTCCGTAACCCTTTCGTTAACAAGTATGTTAAGAAACATTGTTTTAGCCACGATGCTACTGCTCTTACTCAGGCTTAGAGTTTATCTGAAAAATAAATAAATCTCTTATATTGATCAAAAGAGTTTATTATTACATTGTGTAACTTTTCTTTTGCTTACTGTTTTACATTATAAAAGTTCAATAATAATAAGACTGTTTTTATTTTATGATAATTATCAACTCTAAAATAAGCCAAAGAATTAAAAATTTACTAGGCATATTAATCCTATTTGTAATGAAAGATAGACTAATAATAAAAACACATAAAATTTATTCCAAATGTCGCTCTAATATCAAAATATGTCCAGGTTCTAATCAAACAAAAAAGTTTAATTTGTTCAACAACAACAAAGTTAAAAACTTTCAGATCTCTGAATGAATGCAAATGCATTATTGATAAAGCAGTCCAAAAAAAGAAGATTATTTTGATTTAGTGATAACTCTGGTTTTTAGGGATTTATGTCATGTGTTAATTGTTCCCTTGGAATATTTTAATTGTGATCTTTATCCTACAATTTGTTTTTTTTTGTTTGTTTTAGTTTGGGATATTTTGTTTTGCAAATAAGAATAGTCTGATAGGCGATGTTAATTTACTGTTTTATCCTTGTTATACAGTGACCATATTCTATCTTCTACCTATCCTCTTATCTTAAAATAATTTTGTTTATTTATCATATTCTCCATAATTTTAGATAATATTATTATTTTTCGAAGCTTATATTTTGATCGAGGAATCATCTGTTCAAATTTATCTTATTATTTAAACTTAATTTAACAAGTAGAAATAAGTATTAGGATAGAAATCTAAATCAATAATTTTGCCTATTTGTCACATCTAAACAATTTAGATAATTCATGATGATTTGTTATGTTCTGATGATTTTCATTGAGGAGTCATTAATTGAGATTTATCATATTATTATTCAATTAAATAAGTAAAAATAAAAATTAGGATATAAACCTTAATATTTTGATTGACCCAACCTAAAATCATATTTGTAATATGATATGGAGATGTATGTGTTATGATGAATTATATAATTTAATTAAATTTAACATTATTATTTCATTATTAACCAGATAAAAAATATCTCTCCATTTATATCAACAAACTTAATTTGTTAAGATTATTATTATAAATTGCAAATATATACAAAAATTAATTTCCACAAATAATTTAAATGATATTATTCCAGAGTATCGTGGGAAGTCATCTAGTACAATATTATTATGATATTATGTCAATTTTGGTCAACATTAAGATATTATGCAATTTTATTTTGGGTTAACAACATGCAAATTTTAGCCTTATGTCATTAATCAAATATACACAATTTCTTCTAGTCATGATTCTTTCTATGTTTTGTTTGTATATGCTATAAAAGTATTCATTGTAAACTTGTATATAAGCCATGAGGTAGTTTCCCCTTAAAGCCATCCAATAGAAACATATTAATTTTTTCTCATTTTCACAATTTCACATCCCAAAAAAGTTGAAAGAAAATGAAGAATTTCACAAATTTTGCTGTTATAGTTCTCTTTTCAAGCTGTGTCACATCTCAATTCCTTGACCCAACAAATGATGAAGAGCTCCACTGGTCACGTAACGCTCACGCGTCCTCGCCTACCCACAAAGCTCATGTGACTTCACCTACCCACAAAGCTCACGCGCCCTCGCCTAACCACAAAACTCATGCGTACTCGCCTTCCCACAAACACAACCCAAATCGGGAATTAAAGAAGTGCTTTTCCATTTACGAGATAGTAACAAAATGTTTGATGAAGACGTTAACAAAAAACCCAACTCTTGGTTCTGAATGTTGTGCCACGATCGAGAAGTTGAATAAAAATTGTAAGCATACAATTTTCAGATCCTTCCGTAACCCTTTCGTTAACAACTATGTTAAGAAACATTTTTCTAGCCACGATGCTACTGCTCTTACTCAGGCTTAGAGTTTATCTGAAAAATAAATAAATCTCTTATATTGATCAAAATAGTTTATTATTACATTGTGTAACTTTTCTTTTGCTTATTGTTGTACATTATAAAAGTTCAATAATAATAAGACTGTTTTTATTTTATGATAATTAGCAACTCTAAAATAAGCCAAAGAATTAAAAATTTACTAGACTTATTAATCCTATTTGTAATGAATGATAGACTAATAATAAAAACACATAAACATTATTCCAAATGTCGCACTAATATAAAAAGATGTTCAGGTTCTAATCAAACAAAAAAGTTTAATTTGTTCAACAACAAAAAAGTAAAAAACTTTCAGATCTCTGAATAAATGCAAATGCATTATTGATAAAGCAGTCCAAAGAAAAAAATTATTTTGATTTAGTGATATCTTGTTTTATGGGCTTTATGTCATGTGTTTATAGTTCTCTTGGAATATTTTAATTGTGAACTTTGTCCTACAATTTGTTTTTTTGTTTGTTTTAGTTTGAGATATTTTGTTTTGCAAATGAGAATAGTCTGATAGTTGATGTTAATTTGCTGATTTGTCCTTGTTATACAGTGACCATATTCTATCTTCTACCTATCCTATTATCTTAAAATAATTTTGTTTATTTATCATATTCTCCATAATTTTAGAAAATATTATTATTTTTCGAAGCTTATATTTTGATCGAGGAATCATCTGTTCAAATTTATCTTATTATTTAAACTTAATTTAACAAGTAAAAATAAGTATTAGGATAGAAATCTAAATCAAGAATTTTTCCTATTTGTCACATCTAAACAATTTAGATAATTCTTGATGATTTGTTATGTTCTGATGATTTTCATTGAGGAGTCACTAATTGAGATTTATCATATTATTATTCAATTTAATAAGTAAAAATAAAAATTAGGATATAAACCTTAATATTTTGATTGACCCAATACCTAAATCCATATTTGTAATATGATATGGAGATGTATGTGTTATGATGAATAATATAATTTAATAAAATTTAACATTATTATTACATTATTAACCAGATAAAAATTATCTCTCAATTTATATCAACAAATACAATTTGTTAAAATTATTATTATAAATTGCAAATATATACAAAAATTAATTTCCACAAATACTATATAAATGATATTATTCCATAGTATCGTGGGAAGTCATCTAGTACTATATTATTATGATATTATATCAATTTTGGTCAACATTAAGATATTATGCAATCTTTATGGGTTAACAACATCCAAATTTTAGACTTATGTCATTCATCGAATATACACAATTTCTTCTAGTCATGATTCTTTCTATGTTTTGTTTGTATATGCTAAAAAATTATTCCTTGTAAACTTGTATATAAGCCATGAGGTAGTTTCACCTTAAAGCCATCCAAACTAGAAGCATATTAATTTTTTCTTATTTTCACAATATTTGTTGCTATAGTTCTCTTTTCAAGCTGTGTCACATCTCAATTCCTTGACCCAACAGATGGTGGAGAGCTCCACTGGTCAGGTAACGCTCACGCGTCCTCGCCTACCTACAAAGCTCACGCGTCCTCGCCTACCCACAAAGCTCACGCGTCCTCGCCTACCCACAAAACTCATGCGCTCTCGCCTTCCCACAAACACAACCCAAATCGGGAATTAAAGAAGTGCTTTTCCAGTTACGAGATGGTAACAAATGTTTGATGAATACGTTAACAAAAAACCCAATTATTGGTTCTGAATGTTGTGACACGATCGAGAAGTTGAATTGAAATTGTAAGCATATCATTTTCAGATCGTTCTGTAACTCTTTCGTTAACAATTATATTAAGAAACATTGTTCTAGCCACAATGCTACTGCTCTTACTCAGGCTTAAAGTTTATCTGAAAAATAAATAAAACTCTTATATTGATCAAAAGAGTTTATTATATTACATTATGTAACTTTTCTTTTGCTTATTGTTGTACATTATAAAAGTTCAATAATAATAAGCCTGTTTTTATTTTATGATAATTAGCAACTCTAAAATAAGCCAAAGAATTAAAAATTTACTAGAGTTATTAATCCTATTTGTAATGAATGATAGACTAATAATAAAAACACATAAACTTTATTGAAAATGTCGCAATAATATTAAAAGATGTCCAGGTTCTAATCAAACAAAAATTTAATTTGTTCAACAACAACAAAGTAAAAAAGTTTCAGATCTCTGAATGAATGCAAATGCATTATTGATAAAACCGTCCAAAGAAGAAGATTATTTTAGTGACAACTCTGGTTTTTAGGGGTTTATGTCATGTGTTTATAGTTCTCTTAGAATATTTTAACTGTGAACTTTATCCTAATATTTGATTTTTTTTTTGTTTTAGTTTAAGATATTTTGTTGTGAAAATTAGAATAGTCTGATAGGCGATGTTAATTTGCTGTTTTATCCTTCTTATAAAGTGATCATATTCTATCTTCTATCTATACTCTTATCTTAAAATAATTTTGTTTATTTATCATATTCACAATAATTTTAGATAATTTTATTATTTTTCGAAGCTTATATTTTGATCGAAGAATCACCTGTTCAAATTTATCTTATTATTTAAACTTAATTTAACTAGGAGAAATAAGTATTAGGATAGAAATCTAAATCAGGAATTTTGCCTTTTTCTCACATTTAAACAATTTAGATAATTTTTGATGATTTATTATGTTCTTATGATTTTCATTGAGGAGTCATTAGTTGGGATATATCCTATTATTATTTAACTAAATAAGTAAAAATAAAAATTAGGATATTAACCTTAATATTTTAATTGACCCAATACCTAAAACCATAGTTGTTATATGTTATGCATATGTATGTGATATGATTAATAATATAATTTAATAAAATTTAACATTATTCTTACATTATTAAACAGATAAAAATTATATCTCCATTTTTTTTCAACAAATATATTTTATTAAAATTATTATAAATTGCAAATATATACAAAAAAATAATTTCCACAAATACTATTTAAATGATATTTTTCCAGAGTATCGTGGGAATTAACCTAGTACAATATTATTATGATATTATACCAATTTTAGTCAACATCAAGATATTATGCAATCTTTTTGGGTTAACAACATGCAAATTTTAGACTTATGTCATTAATCGAATATACATAATTTCTTCTAGTCATGATTCTTTCTATGTTTTGTTTGTATATGCTATAAAAGTATTCATTGTAAACTTGTATATAAGCCATGAGGCAGTTTCACCTTAAAGCCATCCAAACTAGAAGCATATTAATTTTTTTTTCTCATTTTCACAATTTCACATCCAAAAAAGTTTAAAGAAAATGAAGAATTTCACAATTTTTGTTGCTATAGTTCTCTTTTCAAGCTGTGTCACATCTCAATACCTTGACCCAACATATGACGAAGAGCTCCACTGTTCAGGTAACGCTCACGCGCCCTCGCCTACACACAAAGCTCACGCGCCCTCGCCTACCCACAAAGCTCACTCGCCCTCGCCTACCCACAAAACTCATGCGCCCTCGCCTTCCCACAAACACAACCCAAATCGAGAATTAAAGAAGTGCTTTTCCAGTTACGAGATGGTAAAAAAATGTTTGATGAAGACTTTAACAAAAAACCCAACTATTGGTTCTGTATGTTGTGCCACGATCGAGAAGTTGAATGAAAATTGTAAGCATACAATTTTCAGATCGTTCCGTAACCCTTTCGTTAACAACTATGTTAAGAAACATTGTTCTAGCCACGATGCTACTGCTCTTACTCAGCCTTAGAGTTTATCTGAAAAATAAATAAATCTGTTATTTTGATCAAAAGAGTTTATTATTACATTGTGTAACTTTTCCTTTGCTTGTTGTTGTACATTATAAAAGTTCAATAATAATAAGACTGTTTTTATTTTATGATAATTAGCAACTCTAAAATAAGTCAAAGAATTAAAAATTTACTAGATTTATTAATCCTATTTGTAATGAATGATAGACTAATAATAAAAACACATAAACTTTATTCAAAATGTCGCAATAATATCAAAAGATGTTCAGGTTCTAATCAAACAAAACTTTAATTTGTTCAACAACAACAAAGTAAAAAAGTTTCAGATCTCTGAATGAATGCAAATGCAATATTGATAAAACATTCCAAAGAAGAAGATTATTTTGACTAGGTGATAACTCTGGTTTTTAGGGGTTTATGTCATGTGTTTATAATTCTCTTGGAATATTTTAATTGTGAACTTTATCCTAATATTTGAATTTTTTATTTGTTTTAGTTTGAGATATTTTGTTGTGAAAATGAGAATAGTCTGATAGGCGATGTTAATTTGCCATTTTATCCTTCTCATAAAGTGATCATATTCTATCTTCTATCTATACTCTTATCTTAAAATAATTTTGTTTATTTATCATATTCACAATAATTTTAGATAATACTATTATTTTTCGAAGCTTATATTTTGATCGAGGAATCACTTGTTCAAATTTATCTTATTATTTAAACTTAATTTAACAAGTAGAAATACGTATTAGGATAGAAATCTAAATCATGAATTTTGCCTTTTTGTCACATTTAAACAATTTAGATAATTTTTGATGTTTTATTCTGTTCTTATGATTTTCATTGAAGAGTCATTAGTTGGGATTTATCCTATTAATATTCAATTAAATAAGTAAAAATAAAAATTAGGATATTAACCTTAATATTTTGATTGACCCAATACCTAAAACCATATTTGTTATATGATATGCAGATGTATGTGTTATGATTAATAATATAATTTAATAAAATTTAACATTATTCTTACATTATTAACCAGATAAAAATTATCTCTCCATTTTTTCAACAAATATAACATATTAAAATTATTACAAATTGCAAATATATACAAAAAATAATTTCCACAAATACTATTTAAATGATATTTTTTCCAGAGTATAGTGGGAATTCATCTAGTACAATATTATTATGATATTATACCAATTTTGGTCAACATCAAGATATTATGCAATCTTTTTGGGTTAACAACATGAAAATTTTAGACTTATGTCATTAATCGAATATACACAATTTCTTCTAGTCATGATTCTTTCTTTGTTTTGTTTGAATATGCTATAAAAGTACTCATTGTAAACTTGCATATAAGCCATGAGGTAGTTTCACCTTAAAGCCATCCAAACTAGAAGCATATTAATATTTTTTCTCATTTTCACAATTTCACATCCAAAACAAAAGTTAAAAGAAAATGAAGAATTTCACCATTTTTGTTGCTATAGTTCTCTTTTCAAGCTTTGTCACATCTCAATACCTTGACCCAACATATGACGAAGCACTCCACTGGTCAGGTAACGCTCACGCACCCTCGCCTAACCACAAAGCTCACGCGCCCTCGCCTACCCACAAAACTCATGCGCCCTCGCCTTCCCACAAACAAAACCCAAATCGAGAATTAAAGAAGTGCTTTTCCAGTTACGAGATGGTAACAAAATGTTCGATGAAGACTTTAACAAAAAACCCAACTATTGGTTCTGTATGTTGTGCTACGATCGAGAAGTTGAATGAAAATTGTAAGCATACAATTTTTAGATCGTTCTGTAACCCTTTTGTTAACAACTATGTTAAGAAACATTGTTCTAGCCACGACGCTACTGCTCTTACTCAGGCTTAGAGTTTATCTGAAAAATAAATAAATCTCTTATTTTGATCAAAAGAGTTTATTATTACATTGTGTAACTTTTCCTTTGCTTATTGTTGTACATTATAAAAGTTCAATAATAATAAGACTGTTTTTATTTATGATAATTAGCAACTCTAAAATAAGCCGAAGAATTTAAAATTTACTAGACTTATTAATCCTATTTGTAATGAATGATAGACTAATAATAAAAACACATAAACTTTATTCAAAATGTCACAATAATATCAAAAGATGTTCAGGTTCTAATCAAATAAAACTTTATTTTGTTCAACAGCAGCAAAGTAAAAAAGTTTCAGATCTCTGAATGAATGCAAATGCATTATTGATAAAACAGTCCAAAGAAGAAGATTATTTTGATTTAGTGATAACTCTGGTTTTTAGGGGTTTATGTCATGTGTTTATAGTTCTCTTGAAATATTTTAATTATGAACTTTATCCTAATATTTGAACTTTTTTTGTTTTAGTTTGAGATATTTTGTTGTGAAAATGAGAATAGTCTGATAGGCGATGTTAATTTGCCGTTTTATCCTTCTTATAAAGTGATCATATTCTATCTTCTATCTATACTCTTATCTTAAAATAATTTTGTTTATTTATTATATTCACAATAATTTTAGATAATATTATTATTTTTCGAAGGTTATATTTTGATCGAGGAATCACCTGTTCAAATTTATATTATTATTTAAACTTAATTTAACAAGTAAAAATAAGTATTAAGATAGAAATCTAAATCAGGAATTTTGCCTTTTTGCCACATTTAAACAATTTAGATAATTTTTGATGATTTATTATGTTCTTATGATTTTCATTGAGGAGTCATTAGTTGGGATTTATCCTATTATTATTCAATTAAATAAGTAAAAATAAAAATTAGGATATTAACCTTAATATTTTGATTGACCCAATACCTAAAACCATATTTGTTATATGATATGCAGATGTATGTGTTATGATTAATAATATAATTTAATAAAATTTAACATTATTCTTACATTATTAACCAGATAAAAATTATCTCTCCATTTTTTTCAACAAATAAAATTTATTAAAATTATTATAAACTGCAAATATATACAAAAACTAATTTCGACAAATACTATTTAAATTATATTATTCCAGAGTATCGTGGGAATTCATCTAGTACAATATTATTATGATATTATACCAATTTTGGTCAACATCAAGATATTATGTGATATCACTCAAATTACCCTAAGGAGTGAATTACTCTTATCAAAAGAGGTTCAATTGTAGTACTCAGGGATCGAATCCATAGAGACTCTAGGACTACATAACAGATTGTTTAGTTTTCGAAGTAAAGCTAGATTAAAACGGTTTAAAACAGTAAATTAAATGGTAAGCAAGTTATTGCTTGGTTTATTACTTGAGTTTGTTTTAAGGTTTAAAGGGTAGTTAGAATTAGGTGTTTCTCAGGTTTAACATGTATCTAAGGTGTTAAGGTTTTTAGTGTTCATAATTCTGAACTCAAACTAAAGGGTTATCTTCAATTAGATCTCGGGTCAAGTACTATCGTACGATAACCGCAAGAAAGTATCAATCGATACTTTAGTAAAGATATCGATCGATTTACCTTTCGCTATATCGGTCGATTAAGTGGATACCTATTGATCGATTGGATCTCTTGGTTTGTTCTCTTGGTTTGTTCTTATAATGAAGAACGACAAAATCTGTCGGCACAGATAATCCATTTATTTCTACTGGTACGTCCTCAAGCAGTCCTTCCGGAATTCGTACGGAGCGATCCGCGAGAAGTAACTGGATGTTGGCTGCTGTAAATTCAGTGTACCCAAGGAATGTCGCAACTGAATGCGGCATTAAATTTACACTAGAGCCTAGATCGCAGAGTGCTCTCGGGAAAAGCTGATCTCTAATTGTGCATCTAAGGTTAAAACTCCCAGGATCGGGTACCTTTTCAGGAGTTTCGCTTTGTATAATTGCGCTAACTTCCTCAGTGACCATCATTATACTACGCTTATCTGCTGAAAAACTTTTTGTTGTCATTCCTTTGACATACTGATTTATTGCAGGTGAAATTTTGACAGCGTTGATGAGTGGCATCTCTATTTTAACGTGCTCGAAAGCTCGTCGACAGATCTCATTATCTCTAATGCATTTAGTATTTGATTTGGGAGGGTAGGTGTGAGAGACAAGATTTCACCCTTAGATTTTAGGTTAGGTCAAAGAAGGTACAAGGAATTTCGTGGGCTGAATCCCGTAAAGAGCTTCAAGAATGAATAGATACTTTTATTGATGATTTGAATGTATATGTTACAAGAAGATGAATAAGAGATTACAAAATGAAATGAGAAATATTGTTAAGCTTGTGTGTGATCAAAACGTAATGGCATGGTCCTTGTTAGTCTTCAAAGACTTCTTTAAATAGCTTCGGACTCTCCCTTGATTGTCTCTAACGGATCTCCGAGATCTCCTCCTTCATCCGAGGAACTCATAACAGCTCCCTATTGACCGGGTCCTGTTCTCCTTCTGTTTTAGGTGTGAGCCTCCTCTTCGATGTGACCTCTTTAGGGATTGTCTCCAGCTTCCTGCTTTTAGCTCCGTGCTGGGCTTCAGCTAAGGTTGTTGATACGTACTGGGCCTTATCTTGGCCCAGAACTCATTCAGGTTCCGTCATTAGATAATGGGCCATATTTGGGCCCAACAGTTGCCCCCAAGCTTTCGAGATAAGATTTCCCTTACTTGGAAGCTTAACCTAGCCGTCGAAACCTTGATTTTACTGTTGAGATAATGATTACGGGATATCTGTTTCGCAGATATTATTCGCTCGATCTAACGGTTGAGATTCCTCTTGGCGAAATCAACGGTTCGGAGGAGAGAAGTTTTGAAATACTTGTTGCGATACCCAAGAATGGATGTGATATAAAGTGGGGAGCATTAACTGCCACGCTCCACAATCTCCACGCCTCCGTTCGGTTTCCAAGGTAACTCCTCCTCCACTCCTTTATTTTTACTGCATTAGTTTTTTTTTTTTTACTTTCATCTCTCTGTTTCGCCATTGATCCTCTGCGACTTCTTTAGAACCTTAAAATTTTTAGGGCTAGTTCGTTTCTCCTCTTTTCCCCTTTCAATCCTCCCAACCTTACCCCTCTGTTTAATGGACCCTCCGAGAGAAGGCTCCGGCGAGACCGGAATTCCCCCCTCCAGCAAAAGCTTAATGAAGGTCAAGCAAGAGATAGGCGAGAAAACCAAACGAGAGACGAAGAAGGCTAAAGACTTAGTCGCGACGAGAGCTTCTAAGCGGATGAAGAAGAAAGATGGTTCCGGCGGGAGTTCCTCTTTAGGATCTCACTCACCATCCTTGTTGAAGAGTCAAGATGTCGTTAACCTCATGGTTCAAGGCCATGGGCGTAAGGAGCTTGCCAGAGTTTGCTCCGCCGATGATACTCCGGAGTCCGCCCCCGAAGGTTGGTTCTACATCCACGAGAAATACATCTCCAAAAGCCACCTCAAGTTTCCGCTCCCGGAGCTTTTGCTAGATCTCCTAGATCACTATCAGCTAGCCCTCTCTCAACTCTGTCCCTCGGTTATCCGGTTGATCAACGGTTTCATCACCAGAGCCAGGGAGGAGGGAGTCACAGTCGGTTTGACCGAGTTGATGAGCCTTTATGGGATCAAGGAGAGCTCCACCAAGGATGGTGGTAGTCTCACCTATTATCTTCCCTGTCGTCCCAGGCTGGGTCTTTTTAAATCCTCCGGTGGAGATGATGATTGGAGGAAAAAATATTTCTTTGTCAAGATCGACCCTTCGACGGTTCCAGTTGGTCGTACTCTATCGGTTGCTTGGTCTGATATATCTGGTTAGGATTTTTAGGATCCTGCTTTGCTCATTTAGATTATCGTCAATCGTTGATACCCTGATTTCTTATGCAGATATCGACGATCCTCCTAAGCTCTCTGACAAGTTAGCTAGAGCTCTTTTTTGGAAGCTGCATCAAAGTTCGAACGCTTGGGCGTGTTTTACTACTTCTCGCATCGGATCAGCTAGGTTCCCGGAACGATACAACATCCAGCTTCCTGACCCGATCCCTGTTGAAGACTTAGAAGGTAGTCTCTCGACTTGTTATACTCAGCCTCGTTTTGAGAGATGGCTAAAGGTTCTCTTTTTTTTTTTTTTTTTTTTTTTTTTTTTTTTATCCAGTTTCTGAAGGTCCCAACGTAGTGGAAATTTCAACCGGAGCTAGCACTTCTGAGAACGAAAAGACTCTAGTTCCTAAAATGAGACCTTCTTTCCGTAATCGAAACAGATCTGCAGCGGCTGCCGGCGCTTCGCGGGGCAGCGACAAGTCCCAAGGAGGTGCTTTTATTAACACGCTGAAGGAGGTTCTTGATGATGGGACCTGTGCTCCTGTTGTGGAAGTAGGTCCAGTTGAAACTGGAGCTCGAGATGTTGTCCCTCATCCTGAGGTCTCGCCAGTAATGGACAATCCTCATGCTGCCGGAGATCCCCTCGAAACTGAACCTCCAAGACCTAAGAGGTCTCGGACCGATGTGGGAGACAGGCCCGTCAGGTCCACTTCCTCATCCTCGCAAGGTGGAACCGTTGGTTGGAGTTTCACCCACTCTAAGCCAGGGTCAATCTTGGATGACCCTTGGGGTTTAGCAACTGTTCTGAGGCATCTGAAGATGGTAGGGTGCTCTATGCCCTCGGTCAACAGTTTGACCAACAAGGAAGAATACGTCGAGATAGCTCATCACTTTGGTCAGGTATATAGTCTTGAACTTTTCCCGGTTTTTTCTCTTTAGGATTGGGTTTTCCGTGACCTAAAAAATTTTTTGCGTTTTGTTTTTGTAGCTAGCCGGAGCCATCAACAGAGCTCAGCTAAAGTTTGAGGAGACCGTGCGTGGTGCTCCTACTGCTGCGGAGTTAACTCAGGCTGCTGAGATGTTCAAGGCTACCAAGATGGAGCTCGACCAGGCTCGTACTCTGGTTTCTGAGCTTCAAGCCGAGGTCAAGAGGCTTGGACAGAAGGCTGATACTCAGCAGGGGAAAATCGAGAGTCGAGCCATTGACATCCAGGTGAAAGGCAGGAAGATCAACGACTTGGAGGCTGCTCGTAAGATAGCCGAGCATCAGGTTCAAGAGATGATTGCCTTATCTCAAGACAGCCAGAGGAACAAGGAAGCTGAGCTGAAGCTCGCTGTTAGGAGAGGTAAGAGGGAGGTAGCTGATGCTTACAACAAGATCCTGACTTCGGTGAAGGAAATGTTTGCCAAGAAGAATGATGAAACCAATGCCCTGATCTATGCTCAGGAGCTCCAGGCAAACACCGAACTTCTGAAGGCTTTGTTGACTAAGGAGGTAAAGGATGCTGAGGAAGAGTATAATCGTCTTATGGCTTTGATTCCAGACGCAGCTGCTGCTTGTGATAGGACTCAGGTCTCCGACTTCTCAGTCAGCAAGCTTCCCATTCCTCAACTCTCTGAGAGCTCAGGTACTTTCGAGATCAATATGTTTAACCCGACGTTTTCTGGCGAATATGGTTCTAATTTGGATTCGGTATTTCCTGAACTAGCTCCAGTCGAAGCGAATCCAGGAGACGTTAATCAGGAAGTTGATGTGGAGGTTCCTGCCGAGGACGGAGGTCCTGTCGGGGAAGATAAGGAGGTTGAAGCTGGTCCCGGAGCCGACGCTGGTCCCGGAACCGGAGAAGGTTAAGAGCTGATGTTCTTTCATTTCAAAGACTGTTTTGCCCAAGGGGCTTTTGTTTGTTTTTCAAGACTTATTAGCCTGAGGAGGCCTTTAAGCCTTTACTTGTTCTTAGGATCTATTGCCCGGGGGGGGGGGGGGCTTCTAAACCCTTTATGCGTTAAGACTTATAGCCTGAGGAGGCTTTTAAACCTTTGTTTTAATTTCAGACTTGGTCGTTTCGGATATTTATCCTTTGTTTCGATCGTCGAGTATAATATCGATTTGTAGTCGAGTTTTGTTTTAGCTTTAGGTGTTAAGGAACCTGTTTCGTTTTGAACGGTAATGAGATCTGTTCGAGGCTTTTTAGGGATCAAATTCCCTTAACATACCTTTTTCTTCCCTTCAGGGTCTTTAGGCTTTGTAATGGGTTTCAGGACTTTTAAATGTTGTTTAGGATTTTAGGACCTTTAAACTTTGCTAAGGATTTTAAGACCTTTGAATATTGCTAAGGATTTTAGGACCTTCGGATTCTGTTAAGGATTCTAAGACCTTTGAATACTGCTAGGGATTTTAAGACCTTCGGATTTTGTTAAGGATTTTAAGACCTTTGAATATTGCTAGGGATTTTAAGACCTTCAGATTTTGTTAAGGATTTTAAAACCTTTGGCTCAGGATTTTAGCGACCTGAATTTCTCGAGTTAGTTGACGAGCTCAGGTCCCCTCTCAGGGTGACCTGTACTCTTTTTTTGAAGGATTTCAAGACCTTAGTTTCCGTTAGGGTTTTTAAGACCTTAGGCCCAGGTTTCTAGAGACCTGGGTGTGTTTGTAATTGTTCGGGGAGTTTTAGGTCCCGTCTGAAGGGAATCTGCGTTTCTTTGGAGGATTTTAAGATCTTGATGCTTGTTAAGGATTTCGAGACCTTAGGTTCATGATTTTAGATATCTTTAGTGTAGAAGTATGGAATTGATCGTCTTATTAATGATAGATTATGGATGATACATGACTTGAACCAATCATTTAGCAATTACTCTCGGGCCATGTGTTTTTGGTAACACGTGCCCCCTTTGCTTGGATGACGAGGTTGAGGAGAAATTGAGGCTGCACTCGTGACGGAGTTGCCTACGTACCCAGTCAAGGGATCAAGCCAAACGTAGTTCAGGGGAATTTGGGTACCTAATGGTAGTATCTTTTGAGGTTCGTGGCGTTCCACGATCGGATTTCAGGTACCCCGGTTCGTACCTTCTGGAGTTTGTAGACTCCAGGTCGTACTATGTGGATAATTCGGTAGGGACCCTCCCAGTTGGTTCCTAGTTTCCCAGCTCCGGGTTCTTTGGTTCCTTCAAACACCTTCCTAAGTACTAGGTCCCCTACAGCGAACTGTCGAGGCCTTACTTTGGAATTGTAGTGCCGTGCCATTGCCTGCTGATAATTTTGAATGCGGAGCAAGGCTTGGTCTCGTCTTTCCTCGATTAAATCGAGGCTGTCCATCAGGAGCTGGTTGTTAGCTGCGGGGTTGGAGGTGCAGAGTTCCCGGCGGAGGCTACCTGCGGTAGTTTCTGCTGGAACGACTGCTTCCATCCCGTAGGCTAAAGAAAAGGGGGTTCCTCTGTAGCTTTTCGTGGGGTGGTTCGGCAGGCCCATAGTACTTCGGGTAGTTTTTCTGACCAGAGCTCCTTCTGAGCTCCTAGGCGTTTCTTGAGGTTTGCTAAAATCGACTTGTTAGCAGCCTCCGCCTGGCCGTTACCTTGAGGTCGCCGAGGTGATGAAAAGGTGAGGCGGATGTTCTACTTATCGCAAAATTTTTTGAAGTCGTTAGATATGAACTGTCCTCCGTTGTCGGTTACGATTTCGTATGGGACGCCATGCCTACATACGATGTTCTTCCAATCAAATCCTTCGACCTCGAATCTGTTTATTTGCTGGAAGGCTTCGGCTTCGATCTATTTGGTGAAGTAGTCGGTTAGGACCAGGAGGTTTAGTAGCTTTTTTCCTTTCCCTAAAGGTACTAAGGGACCTACAATATCCATGGACCGCCTCATGAATGGATAGGGAGCTGATATGTTAGACAGTTTCTCCGCTGGTTGGTGTATGATCGGTGCATGCCTTTGGCATTTGTCGCACGATGAGGAGTATACCTCACAATCTGCGATAATGGTAGGCCAGAAGTAACCTTGTCTTTTAATTCGGATGGCTAGGGCTCTGCCTCCGGAATGGTTTCCGCAGGAACCGTCGTGCATTTCCTTCATGAGTTTCATGGCTACTAGGCCATGCACGCATTTTAGGTAAGGTCCGGAGACACTTCGTTTGTGGAGGGCTGACTCAATTATGCAGTATCTTGCTGCTAAGGCTTTGAGTTTTCGAGCCTCCCATTTATTGGGTGGGATTTTTCCCTCGAGGATGTAATCCTTGATCGGTATTCTCCAGTCTTCTCTCCCTGCCACTTTGTTGTGAAGAGAGGTAGGAGGTTCCGATTCGGGACCTGGTGTCGTTGTGCCCCCGGAGATATTCGTTGGAGCAGGCTCCAGGGAGTCTAGGTCTTGAGGAATGTCTCCAATTTCCTCGTTGTCCCCTGTGGTCTGGGTAGTGTTCTTAGATGCGTTTTTAAGAGCTGCGCGGCTTCTTGTTTGTACTTTAAGGATGAGTGATTGCGAGGTTTGGATGGTGCCCCCGGAGGTATTCGTTGGGTTAGGCTCCAGGGAGTCCGAACTTCGGTGAATACCTTCACTTTGGTCTTTGCCCTCTAGGTTCTGGGTTGCATTTTCAAGGGTGTGCTTTCTGAAGCCGCGTATTCTAGTTCTAGGAAACCAGAATGTTGTGAAAACTTGGGTAGCTGCCACCATAGGATTGTTATTCTCAACTTTTTCCTTTGGCTTGCTATCCATCTCAGATTTGGTAGCTATGTCGATACTTGGCTTCTCGATTCCTTCCACAGGTATAATTCGTTTCACGAGAGGGTCGGATGTAGAAGCTAACGCGGCGAGCGCGTCTGCCGAGGAGTTCTCCCCCCGTGGGATCCTAGTTAGTTCGAATTTATCGAATTGCTTTGTGAGGTTTAGGACGACTTCGAGGTATGCCCCCATTCTTTCGTCCCTTGTTTCGTATTCCCCATGAAATTGGCTAGCTACCAGTTGTGAGTCGCTGTAGGCGTTTATTTCTCGGATTCCGAGGCTCAGGGCGAGCTTCAGGCCAGCGATTAGTGCTTCATATTCGGCTTCGTTGTTGGAAGCGTTGAAACCAAGTCTGTAGGACTGTTCGATGGTTTCTTCAGCTGAGGAAGTTAGTCTTAGACCAACGCCGGAGCCTTGCCTTGACGAGGCTCCGTCCACGTATAGACTCCATTTCGGAACCTCTGTTTCTTGGTCTAGATGTTCGGATGCTTGCTCAATGATGAAATCGGCGAGGACTTGAGCTTTTGCTGCTGTTCGGGGTCTATATTCGATGTCATACTCGCTGAGCTCTATGGCCCATTTAGCCTATCGACCGGCTTGACTGGGACTATGTAAAATTGTTCGTAATGGTTGTGAGGTCATTACGACAATCGAGTGCGACTGAAAATAAGGTCGCAGCTTCCTAGCAGCTGTCACGACTGCCAGAGCTAGCTTTTCCATGGTAGGATACCTTGTTTCGGCGTCTAGTAGACTTTTACTGGTATAGTAGACCGGTCTTTGTTCGTTTTGTTCTTCTCGTACTAGCACCCCGCTGATTGCAGCTGTCGATACGGCGAGGTATAGATATAGTGGTTCCCCGATTACTGGTTTTGATAGTATCGGGGGCTCCGAGAGGTAAGCTTTTAGCTGTTGGAAAGCTTCTTCGCACCTCTCGTCCCATAAGAACTTTTTATTATTTTTCAAAAGTTTGTAAAATGGAAGGCACTTATCAGTGGACCTGGATATGAATCGATTTAGTGCTGCGATCCGTCCGGTTAATCTTTGTACCTCTCTGGTCGTTTTAGGTGACGGCATTTCTAGGAATGTCGCTATCTGTTTCGGGTTGGCTTCGATACCTCTTTCGGTCACGATGTAGCCTAGGAACTCGCCGGAGGGTACTCCGAAGGTACATTTAGCTGGGTTTAGCTTCATGTCGTATTTGTTGAGGATATCGAAGCATTCCCTTAGGTGGGAGATGTGGTCTTCTCCAATCGAGGACTTGACTAACATGTCGTCAATATAGACTTCCATAGTTTTCCCGAGCTGTCCAGCGAACATTTTATTCACTAGCCTCTTATAGGTAGCTCCGGCGTTTTTCAAACCAAATGGCATGACCTTATAACAATAGGTTCCTCGTTCGGTTATGAATGCGGTTTTTTCTTGATCCTCAGGATCCATCATAATTTGGTTATATCCTGAAAAGGCATCCATGAAGGATAGGAGCTGGTGACCAGCCGTTGATTCGACCAAACGATCGATGTGAGGTAACGGGAAGCTGTCCTTAGGACAGGCCTTGTTTAGGTCGGTGAAATCTACGCAGATTCTCCATTTTCCATTCTTCTTTTTTACTACCACTGGGTTAGCTAACCAATCGGGGTATTGAACTTCTCGGATTGACCCGGCTTTAGTTAGTCGATCAACCTCGTCGTTGACAGCCTGGGCTTTTTCGAGACCTAGCTTACGACGCTTTTGTTTGATCGGTTTGAAGGTGGGGTCTACGTTAAGCTTATGGGCGGTGACATTGGTGTCTATGCCTTTCATGTCACTGGTGGTCCATGCAAAGGTTTTGACATTCTGTTTTAGGAATTCGATGAGCTCCTTTTTGGTTTCGAGAGGTAGCTCGGATCCGATGCTTACCTGTTTTTCAGGGTTTGAGTCGTCGATGCTAACTTTTTCGGTGAGGTTCTTAGGAGGACCTCAGATATTTTGTTGCATTTCGCGACTCTCCTGGATCTGTAATTGCTATTGGGGGGATTCTTTTATGATCTCGAATCCACCCAGGTAACAGATCCTTGAAATCTTTTGGCTACCGTGTATGGTAGCTATTCCATCGGTTGTTGGAAATTTCACGCATTAATGATAAGTTGAAGCTACTGCTTTCATCTTGTGAATCCAAGGTCTTCCGAGGATTGCGTGGAAAGGGGATGGTTTGTCGACAACTATGAAGTTGATCATTTTCATGACTCCGCCGGCTATAATTGGGAGCTTAATTGTTCCCAATGAGGTAGCTGTTTCTCCTGAGAAACCAACGAGGTTGGATTTCTGGTCGACGATTTCGTAGTCGTCTATTTCCATTCCCTTTAATGCGTTGTAAAAAATGAGACCGACGGAGCTTCCGGTGTCGATCATGAGCTTAGGTACCTCGTACCCTGCTATGTTTAATGTTACGACAAGGGCATCGTCGTGAGGTCTGTCGAGGTTTGATGTCTCACTTTCCCAGAAAGATATTTTAGTGTTAGACTCGGGTTTGATCGGTTTGGGCTGAGTTTTTGACACAGCTTTCCGTACGTGACTTTTAATGGAGTTAACAGAGTCTTGACACACGTCGGACCCTCCGAGGATGTAGTCGACCCTTGAGCCAGGGCTTGACTGGGGAGGTGTTTTACTCAGGAGGGCTTCGATTTGGAGACTTTTTCCTTGGGGGAATTTTCCAAGGACCATCTCGACTCTCTTTTTGGGAGCTGGAGGTGGTGAGTCAGTTTCCTTTTCAGGTGACCTCTCGCGTTTCGGGGAGTTATCTCGGGGACCTCTCTTTTGGTAAGGGGGCGGCTTTTTGAGGTCCACGTCTTTTATTTCTCCGGCTGCAAATTTAGCAGCCAGCTGTCGTTGGAGGTCCCAACATTCTTCGGTTGAATGTCCTTTTCGATCGTGGTAGGAGCAATGTTTGCTCTCATCGTAGCCTTTGGACCAGGGGGCTTTAGCTGTCGTGGCGACATGTTTTTCGTCCTTGTCGTCCTCGATTACATAAGAGTGTTCTCCCTGAGTCTGATTGTTTCGGGAGTTTCCTCTTTTGTGAGGTCCCTTCCCGTTGGAAGCTTCGACTTTCGGGTGACTCTGGGATTTTCTGTGGAGATTATCTAATGCCGCTGTTTCCTCTTCCAAGGTAATGTATCTAGAGGCCTTATGGAGGGCGTCGTCGATAGTTGAGGGAGGATTTAGCGTTAGCTCCGAGAAAAAGCCTGATTTATACCAGAGACCTCTCCTAAGGGCCTCAATAGCTACCAGATCGTTAGGATTCGAGAGCTTAGTTCTTACTGCCCTAAATTTCTCGATGTAGACTCGCAGTGAGTCTCCCAATCCTTGTCTGATTTTCAAGAGGTCAGCCTCGGAGGCTTGCTTTAGGATGTGGGTTGAATATTGCTTCATAAAGGCATTAGCCAACTGATCGAAACTGTCTATAGAGTTCGGCTCGAGGCCAGAAAACCATTCGAGGGCAGTTCCGACCAGGTTTTCAGCGAATGTTCTACAATACCCTGCATCGCATTCCTCTTTTGTGAAATGAGCTTTAACGATGGCTAGTCTGAAGGCTCTTAAATAGGCCTTTGGGTCTTCGTTCCCATCGTATTCAGGAATCTTAATTTTTCGAGTATCTATATAAGAGTTGGCAATTCTATCGGTGAACGGAATTCCACGAGTCTTCTCAATTAAGCTCTCGATTTCGGTAGCTGAGCTTGTTGCTTTGTGAACTTGAGCTCCCAATTTCTGGAGAGCAGCGTGGGTTCGTTCCATGTATCTACGAATTGCGTCAGGTCCCTCGAAGGGAAGGACGTTTGGGTCGTTGTCAGACGATCGACGAACAGGTTCCTGGCGGAACCTAGCTCGGTCGTTTTCCCAGTTAGCTGGCGAAACAGGTCGCTCATTGTTTCTTAGGTTCCGAGCGAGATTAGTGCGGAGGGCTGCAGGATCAGCATCCGTCCTTTGATATTCGTCCTTGAAACACCGAAGCTGGTGTTCTGCCCCCGGACGGTATGTTGGTTCCTGCTCCAGACCCGGAAAGAGGTGGCGGCGGAGGCAAACGGGTGCTCCCACCGGTGTTTCGATCAGGCATGGAGCTAGTTGTAGCTACATTGCTCCCCATAGTGCTGGTGGTAGGTGGGGTAAACGCAGGAGCTGTCCTAGCGCGAGGCGTTTGGAAGGCTGGTTCCTGCCCATCTGCTCCAGGGCTATCGGGGGAGAAGTTCAGGCGCTCTCGAGGGAAGGAAGGGTCAGTTAACCGTTCATGGAATGTGACTCCTCTTCCTTGGTGGACGGACGGTTGGTTCGTTGCGGATTGAGATCTGGTTATCTCTTCGAACTGTTGCTGCCGTTCGGCTAGCTGCTGCACCGTTCGCTCGGTTTCTTGAGCTTTGTCCACTAGCTGGAGCATCATCCGACGGATCTCAGAAAGCTGAGCTTCCGTTTGGTTCAGAGCGGATTGATGCGATGGGTTATTAAGGGCTGAGGACCCAGAGTTGGTCCCTCCGGAGGTTCTTGGGTTATTTGCCCCCGGAGCAGTGCGATTCGGTGAGCTATTGCTCTGGTTCGATTAATCGGGGTTAGATGGGTTTGTTCCATCGACTGGATTCATTCTTAAGCTTTGGAGAAAGGGATTCGATTATTGAGTCCCCACAGACGGCGCCAATTGTGAGAGACAAGATTTCACCCTTAGATTTTAGGTTAGGTCAAAGAAGGTACAAGGAATTTCGTGGGCTGAATCCCGTAAAGAGCTTCAAGAATGAATAGATACTTTTATTGATGATTTGAATGTATATGTTACAAGAAGATGAATAAGAGATTACAAAATGAAATGAGAAATATTGTTAAGCTTGTGTGTGATCAAAACGTAATGGCATGGTCCTTGTTAGTCTTCAAAGACTTCTTTAAATAGCTTCGGACTCTCCCTTGATTGTCTCTAACGGATCTCCGAGATCTCCTCCTTCAACCGAGGAACTCATAACAGCTCCCTATTGACCGGGTCCTGTGCTCCTTCTGTTTTAGGTGTGAGCCTCCTCTTCGATGTGACCTCTTTAGGGATTGTCTCCAGCTTCCTGCTTTTAGCTCCGTGCTGGGCTTCAGCTAAGGTTGTTGATACGTACTGGGCCTTATCTTGGCCCAGAACTCATTCAGGTTCCGTCATTAGCTAATGGGCCATATTTGGGCCCAACAGTAGGGAGGTTTTGTGTTGTACACCCGTTATATAGTTGGCTCAGGGGGTGTCAAATTCTCTTTGGAACTTGCGGGCGTCTGTCGATCGATGCTCGCATCTTTGGATCGATCGATATTCGTGGTTGCGGATCAATCGATATCAATCGGATCCGCTACACTTTCCTCATCCCCATCGAGAATGATCACTTCCTTCTCAGTTTCTTTAGAATTAGTATTCTTTCCTTTGTTCTGAGGTGATACATTTCTCGGATAAGAAAGTAGTACGAGATTTGGGAAGGGTTTGGCAGTTTCTGTTTCTTGGATTTCAGAATTCTCGTTGGGTTCAACATTTGGAGTTAGTTGTTTCCCGCTTCTCAATGTTGCAGCACTCACCTGGCGTCTCGGGTTTGCATCAGTCATCCCCGGAAGACATCCAGCTTCCCTTTTTATGGCTATAGCGTTATTGGTTGTATTACTTTCTAGACGCCTAACTTGATCAGTCAAGGTTTCGATTTTTCTTGACATTATGCCGATAATGCGATTTAGTCTGGTGTCTAGATTGTTACTCAATTTCTGAGTTCCTGTAGAAGCGTGGTTCAACCTAGCTCTATCCCTTCCTTGGTATGATCTAATTAGGGCGTCATAGTCATGGGCAAAATTGTCTATGTTTAGGATGCTTTCCTGCTGGGGTTCCTGTCCAAAAAAACATGTCTGATGGATTGGGTATCCTCAGTGTTTTGGATTGTTTCAGGTTTTTCTTTTATTAGGGAATGAAGCGAATCCAAAGATTGTGTTATCTCATTCATTTGAAGGTCGTTATTGGATCTAGCATCTCTTTCTTTATCTTTATTTTCATAAGATTTTCCCATGGCTATCTTTTCAATCAGAAGTTTTGCATCTTCAGAGTTTCTGGAGCTAAAGTTCCCGTTACTCGCATTATCAAGCGTGATTTGGTAATCCAGTTCGAGGCCTACGTAAAAAAATTTAAGGAGTTCTGGTTCCGAATATCCATGGTGGGTACAATCTCGCCGATAACTCTTAAATCTTGACCAAGTGTTCCTAAATTATTCTCGTGGTTCTTGAAAGAAAGTTGAAAGCTTTCGTGTCGCGTCCCAATATCGAGTTTCATCCAAGAAGTGGTTTATGAACGCATTCCGGATCTCTCTCCAGCAGGTTAAAGAGCCTGCCGGTAACTGATTCAACCAACTCTTAGCCTCTCTCCCTAAAGAGAAAGAAAAAAGTCTACAGCGATCGTTATTACCGAGCTATAGATCTTCTAGATAATCTATGTGATCAGAAGGGTGTTCTGAGGCAGATTCTCGGAATGGGTTTGCTTGTACCAGGTGGATGTATTCCAGATGACGCGTTGATCTGTTTTTATCATCCTCTGGTAGCTTAATGGCTGTCCTATTGGAATAGGTCTTAATGGGGTCTAAATAATCTTGAAACTTATCATCGTCTTTGATTGAAGACGGGGGAAGAACATGGATTGCAGTCCTTTGTTCTTTTGTTAATTCGTTTGATTTTTTGCATGATTGCCCTAAAGGTTCGATTTGGACTACTTCCTCATTATCAAGGTCGGTAAGTGGGGACTTACCTGCTTCCGGTGGGTTGGTATCGATCGATGTCAACTGATCTGTGTCGCTCGATTCCTCGCTCGACATATCGCTCGATGTTCGAAATTCGTTATCGATCGATGTTACGCCGAAATCTGTCTTTTCCATCGTGAGTTCCCTGTAATAGCAGAGAAAAAGAGGAAAATTAATTAAGTAACACGAAAGTAAGGTCTAGACTATATTCTAAACTAAATTTGATGGTAATGGGAAAAGAGTCCCCGGCAACGCCAAATTTGATATCACTCAAATTACCCTAAGGAGTGAATTACTCTCATCAAAAGAGTTTCAATTGTAGTACTTAGGGATCTAATCCACAGAGACTCTAGGACTACCCAACAAATTGTTTAGTTTTCGAAGTAAAGCTAGACTGAAAGGGTTTAAAACAGTAAATTAAATGGTAAGCAAGTTATTGCTTGGTTGATTACTTGAGTTTGTTTTAAGGTTTAAAAAGTAGTTAGATTTAGGTGTTTCTCAGGTTAACATGTATCTAGGGTGTTAAGGTTTTTAGTGTTCATAATTCTGAACTCAAACTAAAGGGTTATCTTCAACTAGATCTCAGGTCAAGTACTATCGTACGATAACCGCAAGAAAGTATTGATCGATACTTGAGTAAAAATATCGATCGATTTACCTTTCGCTATATCGGTCGATTAAGTGGATACCTATCGATCGATATAGTTTCTAGTGAATCTTAAGGGCGAGTTTGATTTGGTTCTCTAGTCCTTACTAAGCAGAGACTTTCGTTCAAGCTTAGTAGAAATAGATCTAACTAGTTTGGGTTCAGGTATTTGTCAAGTTCTCACTTGGACAAATTAATCCTAGGATCTAGGTTAAGGGTGATCAATCCTTAGCATAGCAATAAGAACAACTAGAAGAAGAATTATATTTTAAACACCCTAACAATGATATTGATTCAATACATTAGTTAACCTTGCTGAGAAAACTAAATCTAACAGTGAGACTACTCAAACATATTCATGAGAGACAAAATCATGATGGATTGAATAATACTTTTAAATAGAAATAATATGAGAAACAGTAAATAAGTAAAACAAAGAGAGTTCAAGATCTTCTCTGTGATTGCAGTTCAGATTTCTCTCTCTACTCCTAAGCTCTCTCAATGGTATGACAAAGTGCTTCTCTCAAATCTTAGGTCTTCCAAAAGGTCTCTAGGCAAGTCTGCCTTTAAACTAGTACAAACCCTATTATTATAGCCTAACAGGCGGCCAAGGACTTAAGGTGTAATTAACAAAACCATTAGAATAAATTAGGACTTCTAATTTGTAATTAATGACTCGGGAGACTTCAGTATCGATCGTTGTGGAAATGATTCAATCGATCGATCTTGGTTAACTTCTATCGGTCGATATCCTCAACGTATATCGGTCGATGGCATAAGGTGTCGCTATCTTCATAAAGTCTCCATTTTAGCTTTATTTTAACTATTTTACACCAATGAGTACCTGAACCTGAAAAAGCTTTAGAAAGACACTAAAAGTATCCTATTGTTTCCAAAAACATATATAAATCATGGTTAAAAGTGGGTAAAATCCATGACATATCAACTCCCCTAGACTTATCCTTTTGCTTGTCCTCAAGCAAATAACAGGACATTGGTCTAGAAAAGGTTTGAAAGGCAGAAGCTCCTGTGATCTTAAACTCAAAATCATCACCTCTCATTTATCGCAAACCACATTGTATATCTATCAATCTTAGAAATTATGCCATATCCTAGCTTAGCAATTAAATTCATCTAGCCAACAACTTAGCAATCCTGTTTGTCTTTCCCCTCTACTGGTTTTATTTATGCATAAAATAAAGGTGCAAGCTTTACCTTGGGATTATCGATCAAGGAACACATGGACTCAACTCAAGCAAGTTTCTGAACACACATGTAGTCTTCTCTGATTCCTTTCTTCCTTCTTTTCCTCTCTTCTCTGAACCCTCATAGTTTCAAATTTTAATGAACATTGATAGTCACAAAGGCTATCTTCGTCTCATCTCGTTGTCTTATCAACACATATATCTTTCAGAATAAGCGAATAGTGGGGTCGCATGAGTCACTCCTACCCCTCGCTTTGATCATTCTTTTAAAGTAGAATAATGGGGTCGCATGAATCACTCCTACCCCTCTACTTCTCAAGAAATCATATCACATCTTTTATACAAATTTTTCTTTCTTTCTTCTGATAGGATGCCGAAGAGAGAGAAGGAAGGGAATCAGAAGCACACAGACTATTACATTCCAGACTTACAGGAGGATTCTGATCCCTTGTATACCAAGCCCTAAGACAAGCAATAGATTGTCAGGTTAGGTTGGAAATCAGCTTTGGTTCTTCCAAACAATCATGAAAAGTGTTGTCAAGGTGACAGGTGCTCCACTTTAGCATCTATAGTACCTTTTGCAATCAACAGATCTAAGAATGATGCTAAAAAGTGGTTATATAAAAAGTATAAATCAAATTAATCATTGCTTCCTTCTTTGAATTTTTTTTTTAAAACGAGAATAAGTGTCATAAAACAAGAAATGTTAGTGGATACCCCCCCAGACTTAAACAACAATGCCCCCAGTGTTAGTTGGTCTAAGAGGTAAAATAAGTAATGTAACAAAGTTGTTCATGTTAGCAGGATTTTTCGTACCTCTCAGCTGAAATATCGATCGATATGTCACCAATGACATCGATCGATATCGGTTTAGGTGTATCGATTGAAAATAGCATTGTCGATCGATATGGAGCTCTCTGTGGAATTTCCTCATCAATGGTGTTGTTAGTCCATCTAACTCATCCTCTATGAGTTTGGTATCTCTATGTTAGCTCAGTTAGATAGTATAAACACACATGAATAGTTAGATAATAAGTGATAAAATGCAGAGTCATAATAAAGTACGAAAATAAATCCTACAAGTCTGAAATGAAAAACATAGCAGCATAAGATAAGGGATATAAATGGGCAAGGGAATCACTCCTCACTGCCCTCGTCGTCGTCCTCGTCCTCCTCGTCGTCCTGAAGGTACTGGTGAGATGGTCCTGGTGCTGACGGATCAAAGGCCGAAGTGCTGGCACGGCTCGAGCAGCTGAAACGCGAAACACGGGACCAGATAGCCTGAAGGGCACGCAGCACTCCTCTCCTGTAGACCCTCTAATCGCTATCCTCCAAGCCTGCGAGGTCTAGGAATGATGGAAGGCGTGTCGCTGGTGTAGCTCGGGGGGAGTCGGTGCTGCGAGCTCCTGTCAGACGACACTGAGCGGTGGGATCTCTGATCATGCGTGCATCAGGCTGGAACCTGAGTCTCTCTAAGTCACCGTCGAAATCAGTCAACTCACGGCGTGGCAAGGTGATCCTGCGCTCTCCGGCAATAGTCCTGAAGGTCCAAGAGAGCTGCCTGTCTATCCATATGCTTCTGCGCAGGTGAGCTGCGTCCATGTATGCGCGAGACGTCTTCGCACTGCCCTCGTCCAAACGAATCCGGAGATGCTGGAATATCGGTGTGAGGAGGCTCCCTACCCTCTCTTGCTTCCTCGTGGTCCCAGTGAAGGGCTTTGTCTTCAAGCCAACTAGATGCTCAGCAAAAATAGCTCCAAGGTTTGGTGGCGTCAGCTCGTGATCGGGATCCACGAAGGTCAAGTCGACCACTCCATCGAGCGCATGGTAGAGGAGTGTAAGCTCGTGAATCCTTACCTTGTTTGGCTCCATCTTGCACAGCAGAGTGGAGGCAAGGATCCTCATGAAGTAGAGCAAGGTGGGGTGACAGATGTCAGTCTGAAGGGCTGTGGCTAAGCTCCAAGGACCGGTACCAAAGATCCCCCAGAACTCCTTAACCTTCGGGAGGGCCGAAAGGTTGCTGTGTCTGGCTGTGGAGTTCTGGAATCCGTAGATGGCGCAAAGCTCGGAGACAGTGACGTAGTACCTGATGCCTCTGGTGAAGAAAGAGAGAACGCCATCACAAGCCACACTGGAGGGGTGGTTGTTGTACTCGAAACGGACTGTGGCCATGAACTGCCTAACAAGGGAGGGGTAGAGGTCGTAGGGCTCAGAGGCTATGGTTCCAAGGCCGAGCTGGGCGAGCATGTCCTGCAGGTCATCCTTGATCCCGAGGCTCCGAATAGTGTCAGGATCGATGAAGCGTGTAGGGGCAATCTCCACATCCAGCCATCCGTTGTAGAGCAGGCTGTCATAGTCGTCCCAGTCGTCAGATATTGCGCGGTGCAAACACGCGTTACTCTTGGCAACTTCTTTCGGATCGTCAAAGACTCGGCGGAGTCTGAAGGGTTCCCCATCCGCAATGGGCCAAGGAGCGCGCTCGTCATCTCTCGGTGCGGAGGTGGAAGTAGATGGGCGTGCACTGGTAGTGGCGCCAGCGTCGAGGCGACGCTTTGTTCTCCTCTCTCGTTGTGGATCAGGTGAAACCATTTGCATAAACCATGAAAACAAGTCATCAGTGTTCGTCATATAAGCTCATATCGATCGATAGATACTGATGAATATCGATCGATTTTGGATCTCCGTGTCTTTCATATTGAACGCATATCGATCAATAAGATGAATCATATCGATCGATATCGGGTTCCGAAGCCTGCAAAAATCCCAGCAATCCAAATCGCAATATAACAGTGTAAATCCTAGTTATAATACTCATGAACCTCTATTCTAACAATCATAGCAACTTCAATCAAAGAAAAACAAACGTTTCTACCGTTTTTCAAGTCAAGGTTATGGTGAACCTAGGTTCCATGAAATCTAGAAAATCAAGAGAATATACCTTGAAGGATAGTGGAATTGATATCTAAACCGAGAAGAAGGTTGAAATCCGAGTGAAATGAGGCAAAAAACGAAGGGATTTCGTGAAGAATCGAGAGAGAAAGAGGGTTTTGAGGTTTTCGGGTGCGATTTGTGATTATGAAGGGGAGAGCGGTGCGTATCGAGTTAAAAACGGAGTTCGCCCTCGATATGTCCGTATCGATCGATAAGGGTAAGGCCCTATCGATCGATATAATCTCAAATTGGCTACGATGTTCATCTAATTTGCAAAATTATTTTAAACTAACTAATAAAATTGTTAATCAATGCTAAGAAAAATGAATATTTTAATTCTAATTAGTGGGTTGCCTCCTACCCAGCGCTTAGTTAAAATCATTAGCTTGAGTTTGCTATTATTAAACCCTAATGGGAATTAGGCATACCTAACCCTAGTGGTTTTTCATTTGGGGGGGGGGGGTTTAACCCAATAGTGTTTCACTCGTTAGCCGTTTACCGTAAATTCTTCACCTTTTTCATTAGTAAGATTGATAGCACCACTTGGATGAGCGTCAGTTACGGTGAAAGGACCAGACCAACGAGAACGGAGTTTTCCGGGAAATAATGTCAAACGAGAATTGTATAAAAGAACTTGATCACTGGGGGCGAAATGCCGAGAAATGATTTTCTTGTCATGATAAGCTTTTGTTCTTTCCTTATACAACTTTGAGTTCTCGTAAGCCATATGTCTTATTTCGTCCAGTTCGTTAAGTTGGATAAGCCATGAGGTAGTTTCACCTTAAAGCCATCCAAAGTAGAAGCATATTAATTTTTTTTCTCATTTTCACAATTACACATCCAAAAAAAAGTTAAAAAAAATGAAGAATTTCACAATTTTTGTTGAGATAGTACTCTTTTCAAGCTGTGTCACATCTCAATACCTTGACCCAACATATGACGAAGAGCTCTACTGGTCAGGTAACGCTCACGCGCTCCCGCCTAACCACAAAGCTCACGCGCCCTCGCCTACCCACAAAACTCATGCGCCCTCGCCTTCCCACAAACACAACCAAAATCGGGAATTAAAGAAGTGCTTTTACAGTTACGAGGTGGTAACAAAATGTTTGATGAAGACTTTAACAAAAAAACCCAACTATTGGTTTTGTATGTTGTGCCACGATCGAGAAGTTGAATGAAAATTGTAAGCATACAATTTTCAGATCGTTCCGTAACCCTTTCGTTAACAACTATGTTAAGAAACATTGTTCTAACCACGATGCTACTACTCTTACTCAGGCTTAGAGTTTATCTGAAAAATAAATAAATCTCTTATTTTGATCAAAAGAGTTTATTATTACATTGTGTAACTTTTCCTTTGCTTATTGTTGTACATTATAAAAGTTCAATGATAATAAAACTGTTTTTATTTTATGATAATTATCAACTTTATTCAAAATGTCGCAATAATATCAAAATATGTTCAGGCTCTAATCAAAACTTTATTCAAAATGTCGCAATAATATCAAAATATGTTCAGGCTCTAATCAAACAAAACTTTAATTTGTTCAACAACAACAAAGTAAAAAAGTTTCAGATCTCTGAATGAATGCAAATGCATTATTGATAAAACAGTTCAAAGAAGAAGATTATTTTGATTTAGTGATAACTCTGGTTTTTAGGGGTTTATGTCTTATGTTTATAGTTCTCTTGGAATATTTTAATTGTGAAATTTATCCCAATATTTGATTTTTTTTTTCGTTTTTTTTGGAGATATTTTGTTGTGAAAATGAGAATAGTCTGATAGGCGATGTTAATTTGTAGTTTTATCCTTCTTATAAAGTGATCATATTCTATCTTCTATCTATACTCTTTTTTTTGTCGACCAGATACAGACTCATGTAGACTCTGTAAACCAAACAGGTAACTCTGTATCCATATGGACAGTAAACGACGATTGCTGCCTCACACCTCGTGCTAAGCTATCCGCCTTTTTGTTCAACGTCATTGATATATGGATAATCTCCGAACTTTGAAAACTTCTCTTGAGACTTCTGATGTCTTCTAAATAAGTTGCAAACACCGACCATTCTTCTGGTTCCGAAACCATCTTCACCAATTGAGAACAATCCGTTGCAAAAGTAACATTATATTGCCTAAGGTTCCTCATACATTCCATTGCCCAGATGAGAGATTCAAACTCCGCGTGTAGTGGAGATTGACTAGGTCTAGTGTTCCTAGCTCCTAACAAACCATCAAAACCTGGTAGAGTACTATGCCATCCTTGGCCAGAGAAATTATCTTTAGCCTTCCATGACCCATCCGTAAAGCACCATCGGCCTGTCCTATTTGGTAATACCATATCCGTTCGTATAACAGGAACTGCGTCCTTTGTAATTGTTTGTTGTGCGTCTTTCCACAATATAGACTCCCTCATAGCCAAATTAAGCGTGTCCCTAGGATCCATATCTAAGTTACTAAACACTTTGCTATTTCGTCCTTTCCATATATACCATAGTATCCAAGTGAAGTAGTGATCTTCTATCTATACTCTTATCTTAAAATAATTTTGTTTATTTATCATATTCACAATAATTATAGATAATATTATTATTTTTCGAAGCTTATATTTTGATCGAGGAATCACCTGTTCAAATTTATCTTATTATTTAACCTTAATTTAACAAGTAGAAATAAGTATTAGGATAGAAATATAAATCAGGAATTTTTTTTTGTCACATTTAAACAATTTAGGTAATTTTTGATGATTTATTATGTTCTTATGATTTTGATTGAGGAGTCATTAGTTGGAATTTATCCTATTATTATTCAATTAACTAAGTAAAAATAAAAATTAGGATATTAACCTTAATATTTTGATTGACCCAATACCTAAAACCATATTTGTTATATGATATGCAGATGTATGTGTTATGATTAATAATATAATTTAATAAATTTTAACATTATTCATACATTATTAACCAGATAAAAATTATCTCTCCATTTTTTTCAACAAATATAATTTATTAACATTATTATGAATTGCAAATATATACAAAAAATAATTTCCACAAATACTATTTAAACATTATTATTCCAGATTATTATGATATTATACCAATTCTGGTCAACATCAAGATATTATGCAATCTTTTTGGGTTAACAACATGCAAATTTTAGACTTATGTCATTAATCGAATATACACAGTTTCTTCTAGTCATGATTCTTTCTATGTTTTTTTTTGTATATGCTATCAAAAGTATTCATTGTAAACTTGTATATAAGCCATGAGGTAGTTTCACCTTAAAGCCATCCAAACTAGAAGCATATTATTTTTTTTCTCATTTTCACAATTTCACATCCAAAAAAAAAAGTTAAAAGAAAATGAAGAATTTCACAATTTTTGTAGCAATAGTTCTCTTTTCAAGCTGTGTCACATCTCAATATCTTGACCCAACATATGACGAAGAGCTCCACTGGTCAAGTAACGCTCACGTGCCCTCGCCTAACCACAAAGATCACGCGCCCTCGCCTACCCACAAAGCTCACGCGCCCTTGCCTACCCACAAAACTCATGCGCCCTCGTCTTCCCACAAACACAACCCAAATCGGGAATTAAAGAAGTGCTTTTCCAGTTACGAGATGGTAACAAAATGTTTGATGAAGACTTTAACAAAAAACCCAACTATTGGTTATGTATGTTGTGCCACGATCGAGAAGTTGAATGTAAATTGTAAGCATACAATTTTCAGATTGTTCCGTAACCCTTTCGTTAACAACTATGTTAAGAAACATTGTTCTACCCACGATGCTACAGCTCTTACTCAGGCTTACATTTTATCTGAAAAATAAATAAATCTCTTATTTTGATCAAATGAGTTTATTATTACATTGTGTAACTTTTCCTTTGCTTATTGTTGTACATTATAACAGTTCAATAATAATAAGACTGTTTTTATTTTATGATAATTAGCAACTCTAAAATAAGCCAAAGAATTAAAAATTTACTCGACTTATTAATCCTATTTGTAATGAATGATAGACTAATAATCAAAACACATAAACTTTATTCTAAATGTCGCAATAATATCAAAATATGTTCAGGTTCTAATCAAACAAAACTTTAATTTGTTCAACAACAACAACATAAAAAAGTTTCAGATCTCTGAATGAATGCAAATGCATTATTGATAAAACAGTCCAAAGAAGAAGATTATTTTGATTTAGTGATAACTCTGGTTTTTAGGGGTTTATGCCATGTGTTTATAATTCTCTTGGAATATTTTAATTGTGAACTTTATCCTAATATTTGAATTATATTTTGTTTTAGTTTGAGATATTTTGTTGTGAAATTGAGAATAGTCTGATAGGCGATGTTAATTTTCTTTTTTATCCTTCTTATAAAGTGATCATATTCTATCTTAAAATAATTTTGTTTATGTATCATATTCACAATAATTTTAGATAATATTATTATTTTTCGAAGCTTATATTTTGATCGAAGAATCACCTGTTCAAATTTATCTTATTATTTAAACTTAATTTAACAAGTAGAAATAAGTATTAGGATAGAAATCTTAATCAAGAATTTTGCCTTTTTGTCACATTTAAACAATTTAGATAATTTTTGATGATTTATTATTTTCTTATGATTTTCATTGAGGAGTCATTTGTTGGGATTTATCCTATTATTATTCAATTAAATAAGTAAAAATAAAAATTAGGATATTAAAATTAATATTTTGATTGACCCAATACCTAAAACCATATTTGGTATATGATATGCAGATGTATTTGTTATGATTAATAATTTAATTTAATAAAATTTAACATTATTCTTACATTATTAACCAGATAAAAATAATCTCTCCATTTTTTTCAACAAATATAATTTATTCAAATTATTATAAATTGCAAATATATACAAAAAATAATTTCCACAAATACTTTTAAATGATATTATTCCAGATTATCGTGAGAATTCATCTAGTACAGTATTATTATGATATTATACCAATTTTGGTCAACATCAAGATATTTTGCAATCTTTTTGGGTTAACAACATGCAAATTTTAGACTTATGTCATTAATCGAATATACACAATTCTTCTAGTCATGATTCTTTCCATGTTTTTTTGTATATGCTATAAAATTATTCATTGTAAACTTGTATATAAGCCATGAGGTTGTTTCACCATAAAGCCATCCAAACTAGAAACATATTAATTTTTTTTCTCATTTTCACAATTTCACATCCAAAAAAAAAGTTAAAAGAAAATGAAGAATTTCACAATTTTTGTTGCGATAGTTCTCTTTTCAAGCTGTGTCACATCTCAATACCTTGACCCAAAATATGACGAAGAGCTCCACTAGTCAGGTAACGCTCACGCGCCCTCGCCTAACCACATAGCTCACGCGCCCTCGCCTACCCACAAAGCTCACTCGCCCTCGCCTACCCACAAAAATCATGCGCCCTCGCCTTCCCACAAACACAACCCAAATCGGGAATTAAAGAAGTGCTTATCCAGTTACGAGATGGTAACAAAATGTTTGATGAAGACTTTAACAAAAAACCCATCTATTGGTTCTGTATGTTGTGCCACGATCGAGAAGTTGAATGAAAATTGTAAGCATACAATTTTCAGATCGTTCCGTAACCCTTTCGTTATCAACTATGTTAAGAAACATTGTTCTAGCCACGATGCTACTGCTCTTACTCAGGCTTAGAGTTTATCTGAAAAATAAATAAATCTCTTATTTTGATCAAATGAGTTTATTATTACATTGTGTAACTTTTCCTTTGCTTATTGTTGTACAATATAAAAGTTCAATAATAATAAGACTGTTTTTATTTTATGATAATTAGCAACTCTAAAATAAGTTAAAGTATTAAAAATATACAAGACTTATTAATCCTATTTGTAATGAATGATAGACAAATAATAAAAACACATAAACTTTATTCAAAATGTCGCAATAATATCAAAATATGTTCAGGTTCTAATCAAACAAAAATTTAATTTGTTCAACAACAACAAAGTAAAAATGTTTCAGATCTCTGAATGAATGCAAATGCATTATTGATAAAACAGTCCAAAGAAGAAGATTATTTTGATTTAGTGATAACTCTGGTTTTTAGGGGTTTATGTCATGTGTTTATAGTTCTCTTGGAATATTTTAATTTTGAAATTTATTCTAATATTTGAATTTTTTTTTTGTTTTTGTTTGAGATATTTTGTTGTGAAAATGAGAATAGTCTGATAGGCGATGTTAATTTGCTGTTTTATCCTTCTTATAAAGTGTTCATATTCTATCTTCTATCTATACTCTTATCTTAAAATAATTTTGTTTATTTATCATATTCACAATAATTTTAGATAATATTATTATTTTTCGAAGCTTATATTTTGATCGAAGAATCACCTGTTCAAATTTATCTTATTATTTAAACTTAATTTAACAAGTAGAAATAAGTATTAGGATATAAATCTAAATCAGAAATTTTGCCTTTTTGTCACATTTAAACAATTTAGATAATTTTTGATGATTTATTATGTTCTTATGATTTTCATTGAGGAGTCATTAGTTGGGATTTATCCTATTGTTATTCAATTAAATAAGTAAAAATAAAAATTAGGATATTAACCTTAATATTTTGATTGACCCAATACCTAAAACCATATTTGTTATATGATATGCATATATATGTGTTATGATTAATATTATAATTTAATAAAAT
Source organism: Hirschfeldia incana (assembly GCA_026261945.1). Taxonomy (NCBI): domain Eukaryota; kingdom Viridiplantae; phylum Streptophyta; class Magnoliopsida; order Brassicales; family Brassicaceae; genus Hirschfeldia; species Hirschfeldia incana. The sequence goes on along the minus strand of JABCMI010000143.1, from coordinate 17,016 downwards.
TTAACATTATTCTTACATTATTAACCAGATAAAAATTATCTCTCCATTTTAAAAAAAAAATATAATTTATTAAAATTATTATAAATTGCAAATATATACAAAAAATAATTTCCACAAATACTATTTAAATGATATTATTCCAGATTATCGTGAGAATTCATCTAGTACAATATTATTATGATATTATACCAATTTTGGTCAACATCAAGATATTATGCAATCTTTTTGGGTTAACATCATGCAAATTTTAGACTTATGTCATTAATCGAATATACACAATTTCTTCTAGTCTTGATTCTTTCTATGTTTTATTTGTATATGCTATAAAAGTATTCATTGTAAACTTGTATATAAGCCATGAGGTAGTTTCACCTTAAAGCCATCCAAACTAGAAGCATATTAATTTTTTTTCTCATTTTCACAATTTCAAATCCATAAAAAGTTAAAAGAAAATGAAGAATTTCACAATTTTTGTTGCGATAGTTCTCTTTTCAAGTTGTGTCACATCTCAATACCTTGACCCAACATATGACGAAGAGCTCCACTGGTCAGATAACGCTCACGCGCCCTCGCCTAACCACAAAGCTCATGAGTCCTCGCCTATCCACAAAGATCACGCGCCCTCGCCTACCCACAAAACTCATGAGCACTCGCCTTCCCACAAACACAACCCAAATCGGGAATTAAAGAAGTGCATTTCCAGTTACGAGATGGTAACAAAATGTTTGATGAGGACTTTAACAAAAAACCCAACTATTGGTTTTGTATGTTGTGCCACGATCGAGAAGTTGAATGAAAATTGTAGGCATACAATTTTCAGATTGTTCCGTAACCCTTTCGTTAACAACTATGTTAAGAAACATTGTTCTAGCCACGATGCTACTGCTCTTAGCCATGCTTAGAATTTATCTGAAAAATAAATAAATCTTTTATTTTGATCAAAAGAGTTTATTATTACATTGTTTAACTTTTCCTTTGCTTATTGTTGTACATTATAAAAGTTCAATAATAATAAGACTGTTTTTATTTTATGATAATTAGCAACTCTAAAATAAGCCAAAGAATTAAAAATTTACTAGACTTATTAATCCTATTTGTAATGAATGATAGACTAATAATAAAAACACATAAACTTTATTCAAAATGTCGGAATAATATCAAAATATGTTCAGGTTCTAATCAAACAAAACTTTAATTTGTTCAACAACAACAAAGTAAAACAGTTTCAGATCTCTGAATGAATGCAAATGCATTATTGATAAAACATTCCAAAGAAGAAGATTATTTTGATTTAGTGATAACTCTGGTTTTTAGGGGTTTATGTCATGTGATTATAGTACTCTTGGAATATTTTAATTGTGAACTTTATCCTAATATTTGAATTTTATTTTGTTTTTGTTTGACATATTTTGTTGTGAAAATGAGAATAGTCTGATAGGCGATGTTAATTTGCTGTTTTATCCTTCTTATAAAGTGTTCATATTCTATCTTCTATCTATACTCTTATCTTAAAATAATTTTGTTTATTTATCATATTCACAATAATTTTAGATAATATTATTATTTTTCGAAGCTTATATTTTGATCGAAGAATCACCTTTTCAAATTTATCTTTTATTTAAACTTAATTTAACAAGTAGAAATAAGTATTAGGATATAAATCTAAATCAGGAATTTTGCCTTTTTGTCACATTTAAACAATTTAGATAATTTTTGATGATTTATTATGTTCTTATGATTTTCATTGAGGAGTCATTAGTTGGGATTTATCCTATTATTATTCAATTAAATAAGTAAAAATAAAAATTAGGATATTATCCTTAATATTTTGATTGACCCAATACCTAAAACCATATTTGTTATATGATATGTAGATGTATGTGTTATAATTAATAATATAATTTAATAAAATTTAACATTAACCAGATTAAAATTATCTCTCCATTTTTGTTTCAACAAATATAATTTATTAAAATTATTATAAATTGCAAATATATACAAAAAATAATTTCCACAAATACTATTTAAATGATATTATTCCAGATTATCGTGAGAATTCATCTAGTACAATATTATTATGATATTATACCAATTTTGGTCAACATCAAGATATTATGCAATCTTTTTGGGTTAACATCATGCAAATTTTAGACTTATGTTACTAATCGAATATACACAATTTCTTCTAGTCATGATTCTTTCTATGTTTTGTTTGTAAATGCTATAAAAAGTATTCATTGTAAACTTGTATATAAGCCATGAGGTAGTTTCACCTTAAAGCCATCCAAACTAGAAGCATATTAATTTTGTTTTCTCATTTTCACAATTTCAAATCCAAAAAAAGTTAAAAGAAAATGAAGAATTTCACAATTTTTGTTGCGATAGTTCTCTTTTCAAGTTGTGTCACATCTCAATACCTTGACCCAACATATGACGAAGAGCTCCACTGGTCAGATAACGCTCACGCGCCCTCGCCTAACCACAAAGCTCATGCGCTCTCGCCTACCCACAAAGCTCAGGCGCCCTCGCCTATCCACAATAATCATGCGCCCTCGCCTTCCAACAAACACAACCCAAATTGGGAATTAAAGAAGTGCTTTTCCAGTTACGAGATGGTAACAAAATGTTTGATGAAAACTTTAACAAAAAACCCAACTATTGGTTCTGTATGTTGTGCCACGATCGAGAAGTTGAATGAAAATTGTAAGCATACAATTTTCAGATCGTTCCATAACCCTTTCGTTAACAACTATGTTAAGAAACATTGTTCTAGCCACGATGCTACTGCTCTTACTCAGGCTTAGAGTTTATCTGAAAAATAAAGAAATCTCTTATTTTGATCAAAAGAGTTTATTATTACATTGTGTAACTTTTCCTTTGCTTATTGTTGTACATTATAAAAGTTCAATAATAATAAGACTGTTTTTATTTTATGATAATTAGCAACTCTAAAATAAGCCAAAGAATTAAAAAAATTTACTAAAATTATTAATCCTATTTCTAATGAATGATAGACTAATAATAAAAACACATAAACTTTATTCAAAATGTCACAATAATATCAAAATATGTTCAGGTTCTAATCAAACAAAACTTTAATTTGTTCAACAACAACAAAGTAAAAAAGTTTCAGATCTCTGAATGAATGCAAATGCATTATTGATAAAACAGTCCAAAGAAGAAGATTATTTTGATTTAGTGGTAACTCTGGTTTTTAGGGGTTTATGTCATGTGTTTATTGTTCTCTTGGAATATTTTAACTGTGAACTTTATCCTAATATTTGATTATTTTTTTTGTTTTTGTTTAAGATATTTTGTTGTGAAAATGAGAATAGTCTGATAGGCGATGTTAATTTGTTGTTTTATCCTTCTTATAAAGTGTTCATATTCTATCTTCTATCTATACTCTTATCTTAAAATAATTTTGTTTATTTATCATATTCACAATAATTTTAGATAATATTATTATTTTTCGAAGCTTATATTTGATCGAAGAATCACCTGTTCAAATTTATCTTATTATTTAAACTTAATTTAACAAGTAGAAATAAGTATTAGGATAGAAATCTAAATCAGAAATTTTGCCTTTTTGTCACATTTAAACAATTTAGATAATTTTTGATGATTTATTATGTTCTTATGATTTTCACTGAGGAGTCATTAGTTGGGATTTATCCTATTATTATTCAATTAAATAAGTAAAAATAAAAATTAGGATATTAACCTTAATATTTTGATTGACCCAATACATAAAACCATATTTGTTATATGATATGCAGATGTATGTGTTATAATTAATATTATAATTTATTAAAATTTAACATTATTCTTACATTATTAACCAGATAAAAATTATCTCTCCATTTTTTTAACAAATATAATTTATTAAAATTATTATAAATTGAAAATATATTCAAAAAATAATTTCCACAAATACTATTTAAATGATTTTATTCCAAATTATCGTGAGAATTTATCTAGTACAATATTATTATGATATTATACCAATTTTGGTCAACATCAAGATATTATGCAATCTTTTTGGGTTAACATCATGCAAATTTTAGACTTATGTCATTAATCGAATATACACAATTTCTTCTAGTCATGATTCTTTCTATGCTTTGTTTGTATATGCTATAAAAGTATTCATTGTAAACTTGTATATAAGCCATGAGGTAGTTTCACCTTAAAGCCATCCAAACTAGAAGCATATTAATTTTTTTTCTCATTTTCACAATTTCAAATCCAAAAAAGGTTAAAAGAAAATGAAGAGTTTCACAATTTTTGTTGCGATAGTTCTCTTTTCAAGTTGTGTCACATCTCAATACCTGGACCCAACATATGACGAAGAGCTCCACTGGTCAGGTAACGCTCACGCGCGCTCGCCTAACCACAAAGCTCATGAGCCCTCGCCTACCCACAAAGCTCACACGCCCTCGTCTACCCACAAAACTCATGAGCACTCGCCTCCCACAAACACAACCCAAATCGGGAATTAAAGAAGTGCTTTTCCAGTTACGGGATGGTAACAAAATGTTTGATGAAGACTTTAACAAAAAACCCAACTATTGGTTCTGTATGTTGTGCCACGATCGAGAAGTTGAATGAAAATTGTAAGCATACAATTTCCAGATCGTTCCGTAACCCTTTCGTTAACAACTATGTTAAGAAACATTGTTCTAGCCACGATGCGAATGCTCTTACTCAGGCTTAGAATTTATCTGAAAAATAAATAAATCTCTTATTTTGATCAAAAGAGTTTATTATTACATTGTGTAACTTTTCCTTTGCTTATTGTTGTGCATTATAAAAGTTCAATAATAATAAGACTGTTTTTATTTTATGATAATTAGCAACTCTAAAATAAGCCAAAGAATTAAAAATTTACCAGACTTATTAATCCTATTTGTAATGAATGATAGACTAATAATAAAAACACATAAACTTTATTCAAAATGTCGCAATAATATGAAACTATGTTCAGGTTCTACTCAAACAAAACTTTAATTTGTTCAACAACAACAAAGTAAAAAAGTTTCAGATCTCTGAATGAATGCAAATGCATTATTGATAAAACAGTCCAAAGAAGAAGATTATTTTAATTTAGTGATAACTCTGGTTTTTAGAGATTTATGTCATGTGTTTATAGTTCTCTTGGAATATTTTAATTGTGAACTTTATCCTAATATTTGAATTTTTTTTGTTCTTGTTTGAGATATTGAAAATGATAATAGTCTGATAGGCGATGTTAATTTGCTGTTTTATCCTTCTTATAAAGTGTTCATATTCTATCTTCTATCTATACTCTTATCTTAAAATAATTTTGTTTATTTATCATATTCACAATAATTTTAGATAATATTATTATTTTTCGAAGCTTATATTTTGATCGAAGAATCACCTGTTCAAATTTATCTTATTATTTAAACTTAATTTAACAAGTAGAAATAAGTATTAGGATAGAAATCTAAATTAGAAATTTTGCCTTTTTGTCACATTTAAACAATTTAGATAATTTTTGATGATTTATTATTTTCTTATGATTTTCATTGAGGAGTCATTAGTTGGGATTTATCCTATTATTATTCAATTAAATAAGTAAAAATAAAAATTAGTATATTAACCTTAATATTTTGATTGACCCAATACCTAAAACCATATTTGTTATATGATATGCAGATGTATGTGTTATGATTAATAATATAATTTAATAAAATTTAACATTATTCTTACATTATTAACCAGATAAAAATTATCTCTCCATTTTTTTCAACAAATATAATTTATTAAAATTATTATAAATTGCAAATATATACAAAAAATAATTTCCACAAATACTATTTAAATGATATTATTCCAGATTATCGTGAGAATTCATCTAGTACAATGTTATTATGATATTATACCAAGTTTGGTCAACATCAAGATATTATGCAATCTTTTTGGGTTAACATCATGCAAATTTTAGACTTATGTCATTAATCGAATATACACAATTTCTTCTAGTCATGATTCTTTCTATGTTTTGTTTGTATATACTATAAAAGTATTCATTGTAAACTTGTATATAAGCCATGAGGTAGTTTCACCTTAAAGCCATCCAAACTAGAAGCATATTAATTTTTTTTCTCATTTTCACAATTTCAAATCCAAAAAAAGTTAAAAGAAAATGAAGAATTTCACAATTTTTGTTGCGATAGTTCTCTTTTCAAGTTGTGTCACATCTCAATACCTTGATCCAACATATGACGAAGAGCTCCATTGGTCAGTTAACACTCACGCGCCCTCGCCTAACCACAAAGCTCATGCGCCCTCGCCTACCCACAAAGCTCACGCGCCCTCGCCTACCCACAAAAATTATGCGCCCTCGCCTTCCCACAAACACAACCCAAATCGGGAATTAAAGAAGTGCTTTTCCAGTTACGAGATGGTAACAAAATGTTTGATTAAGATTTTAACAAAAAACCCAACTATTGGTTATGTATGTTGTGTCACGATCGAGAAGTTGAATGAAAATTGTAAGCATACAATTTTTAGATCGTTCCGTAACCCTTTCGTTAACAACTATGTTAAGAAACATTGTTCTTGCCACGATGCTACTGTTCTTACTCAGGCTTAGAGTTTATCTGAAAAATAAATAAATCTCTTATTTTGATCAAAAGAGTTTATTATTACATTGTGTAACTTTTCCTTTGCTTATTGTTGTACATTATAAAAGTTCAATAATAATAAGATTGTTTTTATTTTATGATAATTAGCAACTCTAAAATAAGCCAAAGAATTAAAAATTTACTAGACTTATTAATCCTATTTGTAATGAATGATAGACTAATAATAAAAACACATAAACTTTATTCAAAATGTCTGCAATAATATGAAACTATGTTCAGGTTCTAATCAAACAAAACTTTAATTTGTTCAACAACAACAAAGTAAAAAAATTTCAGATCTCTGAATGAATGCAAATGCATTATCGACAAAACAGTCCAAAGAAGAAGATTATTTTAATTTAGTGATAACCCTGATTTTTAGGGGTTTATGTCATGTGTTTATAGTTCTCTTGGAATATTTTAATTGTGAACTTTATCCTAATATTTGAATTTTTTTTGTTTTTGTTTGAGATATTTTGTTGTGAAAATGAAAATAGTCTGATAGGCGATGTTAATTTGCTGTTTTATCCTTCTTATAAAGTGTTCATATTCTATCTTCTATCTATACTCTTATCTTAAAATAATTTTGTTTATTTATCATATTCACAATAATTTTAGATAATATTATTATTTTTCGAAGCTTATATTTTGATCGAAGAATCACCTGTTCAAATTTATCTTATTATTTAAACTTAATTTAACAAGTAGAAATAAGTATTAGGATAGAAATCTAAATCAGAAATTTTGCCTTTTTGTCAGATTTAAACAATTTATATAATTTTTGATGATTTATTATGTTACTATGATTTTCATTGAGGTGTCATTAGTTGGGATTTATCCTATTATTATTCAATTAAATAAGTAAAAATAAAAGTTAGGATATTAACCTTAATATTTTGATTGACCCAATACCTAAAACCATATTTGTTATATGATATGCAGATGTATGTGTTATGATTAATAATATAATTTAATAAAATCTAACATTATTCTTACATTATTAACCAGATAAAAATTATCTCTATATTTTTTTCAACAAATATAATTTATTAAAATTATTATAAATTGCAAATATATACAAAAAATAATTTCCACAAATACTATTTAAATGATATTATTCCAGATTATCGTGAGAATTCATCTATGACAATATTATTATGATATTATACCAATTTTGGTCAACATCAAGATATTATGCAATCTTTTTGGGTTAACATCATGCAAATTTTAGACTTATGTCATTAATCGAATATACACAATTTCTTCTAGTCATGATTCTTTCTATGTTTTGTTTGTATATGCTATAAAAGTATTCATTGTAAACTTGTATATAAGCCATGAGGTAGTTTCACCTTAAAGCCATCCAAACTAGAAGCATATTAATTTTTTTCTCATTTTCAGAATTTCAAGTTGTGTCACATCTCAATACCTTGACCCAACATATGACAAAGAGCTCCACTGGACAGGTAACGCTCACGCGCCCTCGCCTAACCACAAAGCTCATGCGCCCTCGCCTACCCACAAAGCTCACGCGCCCTCGCCTATCCATAAAACTCATGCGCCCTCGCCTTCCCAAAAACACAACCCAAATCGGGAATTAAAGAAGTGCTTTTCCAATTACGAGATAGTAACAAAATGTTTGATGAAGACTTTAACAAAAAACCCAACTATTGGTTCTGTATGTTCTGCCACGATCGAGAATTTGAATGAAAATTGTAAGCATACAATTTTCAGATCGTTCTGTAACCCTTTCGTTAACAACTATGTTAGGAAACATTGTTCTAGCCACAATGCTACTGCTCTTACTCAGGCTTAGAGTTTATCTGAAAAAGAAATAAATCTCTTATTTTGATCAAAAGAGTTTATTATTACATTGTGTAACTTTTCCTTTGCTTATTGTTGTACATTATAAAAGTTCAATAATAATAAGACTGTTTTTATTTTATGATAATCAGCAACTCTAAAATAAGCCAAAGAATTAAAAATTTTCTAGACTTATTAATCCTATTTGTAATGAATGATAGACTAATAATAAAAACACATAAACTTTATTCAAAATGTCTCAGTAATATCAAAATATGTTCAGGTTCTAATCAAACAAAACTTTAATTTGTTCAACAACAACAAAGTAAAAAAGTTTCATATCTCTGAATGAATGCAAATGCATTATTGATAAAACAGTCCAAAGAAGAAGATTATTTTAATTTAGTGATAACTCTGGCTTTTAGGGATTTATGTCATGTGTTTATAGTTCTCTTGGAATATTTTAATTGTGAACTTTATCCTAATATTTGAATTTTTTTTTGTTTTTGTTTGAGATATTTTGTTGTGAAAATGAGAATAGTCTGATAGGCGATGTTAATTTGCTGTTTTATCCTTCTTATAAAGTGTTCATATTATATCTTCTATTATACTCTTATCTTAAAATAATTTTGTTTATTTTACATATTCACAATAATTTTAGATAATATTATTATTTTTCGAAGCTTATATTTTGATCGAAGAATCACCTGTACAAATTTATCTTATTATTTAAACTTAATTTAACAAGTAGAAATAAGTATTAGGATAGAAATCTAAATCAGAAATTTTGCCTTTTTGTCACATTTAAACATTTTAGATAATTTTTGATGATTTATTATGATCTTATGATTTTAATTGAGGAGTCATTAGTTGGGATTTATCCTATTATTATTTAATTAAATAAGTCAAAATAAAAATTAGGATATTAACCTTAATATTTTGATTGACCCAATACCTAAAACCATATTTGTTATATGATATGCAGATGTATGTGTTATGATTAATAATATAATTTAATAAAATCTAACACTATTCTTACATTATTAACAAGATAAAAAATATCTCTCCATTTTCTTCAACAAATATAATTTATTAAAATTATTATAAATTGCAAATATATACAAAAAATAATTTCCACAAATACTATTTAAATGATATTATTCCAGATTATCGTGAGAATTCATCTAGTACAATATTATTATGATATTATACCAATTTTGGTCAACATCAAGATATTATGCAATCTTTTTGGGTTAACATCATGCAAATTTTAGACTTATGTCATTAATCGAATATACACAATTTCTTCTAGTCATGATTCTTTCTATGTTTTGTTTGTATATGCTATAAAAGTATTCCTTGTAAACTTGTATATAAGCCATGAGGTAGTTTCACCTTAAAGCCATCAAAACTAGAAGCATATTAATTTTTTTTCTCTTTTCAAGTTGTGTCTCATCTGAATACCTTGACCCAACATATGACGAAGAGCTCCACTGGTCAGGTAACGCTCACGTGCCCTCGCCTAACCACAAAGCTCATGCGCCCTCGCCTACCCACAAAGCTCATGCGCCCTCGCCTACCCACAAATCTCATGCGCCCTCGCCTTCCCACAAACACAACCCAAATCGGGATTTAAAGAAGTGCTTTTCCAGTTACGAGATGGTAACAAAATGTTTGATGAAGACTTTAACAAAAAACCAAACTATTGGTTCTGTATGTTGTGCCACGATCGAGAAGTTGAATGAAAATTGTAAGCATACAATTTTCAGATCGTTCCGTAACCCTTTCGTTAACAACTATGTTAAGAAACATTGTTCGAGCCACGATGCTACTGCTCTTACTCAGGCTTAGAGTTTATCTGAAAAATAAATAAATCTCTTATTTTGATCAAAAGAGTTTATTATTACATTGTGTAACTTTTCCTTTGCTTATTGTTGTACATTATAAAAGTTCAATAATAATAAGACAGTTTTTATTTTATGATAATTAGCAACTCTAAAATAAGCCAAAGAATTAAAAATTTACTAGACTTATTAATCCTATTTGTAATGAATGATAGACTAATAATAAAAACACATAAACTTTATTCAAAATGTCGCAATAATATCAAAATATGTTCAGGTTCTAATCAAACAAAACTATAATTTGTTCAACAACAACAAAGTAAAAAATTTTCAGATCTCTGAATGAATGCAAATGCATTATTGATAAAACAGTCCAAAGAAGAAGATTATTTTAATTTAGTGATAACTCTGGTTTTTAGGCGTTTATGTCATGTGTTTATTGTTCTCTTGGAATATTTTAATTGTGAACTTTATCCTAATATTTGAATTTTTTTCTTTTTGTTTTTGTTTGAGATATTTTGTTGTGAAAATGAGAATAGTCTGATAGACGATGTTAATTTGCTGTTTTATCCTTCTTATAAAGTGTTCATATTCTATCTTCTATCTATACTCTTATCTTAAAATAATTTTGTTTATTTATTATATTCACAAGAATTTTAGATAATATTATTATTTTCCAAGCTTAAATTTTGATCGAAGAATCACCTGTTCAAATTTGTCTTATTATTTAAACTTAATTTAACAAGTAGAAATAAGTATTAGGATAGAAATCTAAATCAGAAATTTTTCCTTTTTTGTCACATTTAAACAATTTAGATAATTTTTGATGATTTATTATCTTCTTATGATTTTCATTGAGGAGTCATTAGTTGGGATTTATCCTATTATTATTCAATTAAATAAGTAAAAATAAAAATTAGGATATTAACCTTAATATTTTGATTGACCCAATACCTAAAACCATATTTGTTATATGATATGCAGATGTATGTGTTATGATTAATAATATAATTTAATAAAATTTAATATTATTCTTACGTTATTAACCAGATAAAAATTATCTCTCCATTTTTTTCAACAAATATAATTTATTAAAATTATTATAAGTTGCAAATATATACAAAAAATAATTTCCACAAATACTATTTAAATGATATTATTCCAGATTATCGTGAGAATTCATCTAGTACAATATTATTATGATATTATACCAATTTTGGTCAACATCAAGATATTATGCAATCTTTTTGGGTTAACATCATGCAAATTTTAGAATTATGTAATTAATCGAATATACACAATTTCTTCTAGTCATGATTCTTTCTATGTTTTGTTTGTATATGCTATAAAAGTATTCATTGTAAACTTGTATATAAGCCATGAGGTAGTTTCACCTTAAAGCCATCCAAACTAGAAGCGTATTAATTTTTTTTCTCATTTTCACCAGTTCAAATCCAAAAAAAGTTAAAAGAAAATGAAGATTTTCACTATTTTTGTTGCGATAGTTCTCTTTTCAAGTTGTGTCACATCTCAATACCTTGACCCAACATATGACGAAGAGCTCCACTGGTCAGGTAACGCTCACGCGCCCTCGCCTAACCACAAAGCTCATGCGCCCTCGCCTACCCACAAAGCTCACGCGCCCTCGCCTATCCATAAAACTCATGCGCCCTCGCCTTCCCACAAACACAACCCAAATCGGGAATTAAATAAGTGCTTTTCCAGTTACGAGATGGTAACAAAATGTTTGATGAAGACTTTAACAAAAAACTCAACTATTGGTTCTGTATGTTGTGCCACGATCGAGAAGTTGAATGAAAATTGTAAGCATACAATTTTCAGATCGTTCCGTAACCCTTTCGTTAACAACTACATTAAGAAACATTGTTCTAGCCACGATGCTACTGCTCTTACTCAGGCTTAGAGTTTATCTGAAAAATAAATAAATCTCTTATTTTGATCAAAAGAGTTTATTATTACATTGTGTAACTTTTCCTTTGCTTATTTTTGTACATTATAAAAGTTCAATAATAATAAGACTGTTTTTATTTTATGATAATTAGCAACTCTAAAATAAGCCAAAGAATTAAAAAATTTCTAGACTTATTAATCCTATTTGTAATGAATGATAGACTAATAATAAAAACACATAAACTTTATTCAAAATGTCGCAATAATATCAAAATATGTTCAGGTTCTAATCAAACAAAACTTTAATTTGTTCAACAACAACAAAGTAAAAAAGTTTCAGATCTCTGAATGAATGCAAATGCATTATCGATAAAACAGTCCAAAGAAGAAAATTATTTTATTTTAGTGATAACCCTGGTTTTTAGGGGTTTATGTCATGTGTTTATAGTTCTCTTGGAATATTTTAATTGTGAACTTTATCCTAATATTTGAATTTTTTTTTTGTTTTGTTTTTGTTTGAGATATTTTGTTGTGAAAATGAGAATAGTCTGATAGGCGATGTTAATTTGCTGTTTTATCCTTCTTATAAAGTGTTCATATTCTATCTTCTATCTATACTCTTATCTTAAAATAATTTTTTTTATTTATCATATTCACAATAATTTTAGATAATATTATTATTTTTTGAAGCATATATTTTGATCGGAGAATCACCTGTTCAAATTTATCTTATTATTTAAACTTAATTTAACAAGTAAAAATATTAGGATAGAAATCTAAATCAGAAATTTTGCCTTTTTGTCACATTTAAACAATTTAGATAATTTTTGATGATTTATTATGTTCCTATGATTTTCATTGAGGAGTCATTAGTTGGGATTTATCCTATTATTATTCAATTAAATAAGTATAAATAAAAATTAGGATATTAACCTTAATATTTTGATTGACCCAATACCTAAAACCATATTTGTTATATGATATGCAGATGTATGTGTTATGATTAATAATATAATTTAATAAAATCTAACTTTATTCTTACATTATTAACAAGATAAAAATTATCTCTACATTTTTTTCAACAAATATAATTTATTAAAATTATTATAAATTGCAAATATATACAAAAAATAATTTCCACAAATACTATTTAAATGATATTATTCCAGATTATCGTGAAAATTCATCTAGTACAATATTATTATGATATTATACCAATTTTGGTCAACATCAAGATATTATGCAATCTTTTTGGGTTAACATCATGCAAATTTTAGACTTATGTCATTAATCGAATATACACAATTTCTTCTAGTCATGATTCTTTCTATGTTTTGTTTGTATATGCTATAAAAGTATTCATTGTAAACTTGTATATAAGCCATGAGGTAGTTTCACCTTAAAGCCATTCAAACTAGAAGCATATTAATTTTTTTTTCTCATTTTCACAATTTCAAGTTGTGTCACATCTCAATACCTTGACCCAACATATGACGAAGAGCTCCACTGGACAGGTAACGCTCACGCGCCCTCGCCTAACCACAAAGCTCATGCGCCCTCGCCTACTCACAAACCTCACGCGCCCTCGCCTATCCATAAAACTCATGCGCCCTCGCCTTCCCACAAACACAACCGAAATCGGGAATTAAAGAAGTGCTTTTCCAGTTACGAGATGGCAACAAAATGTTTGATGAAGACTTTAACAAAAAACCCGACTATTGGTTCTAATATGTTGTGCCACGATCGAGAAGTTGAATGAAAATTGTAAGCATACAATTTTCAGATCGTTCCGTAACCCTTTCGTTAACAACTATGTTAAGAAACATTGTTCTAGCCACAATGCTACTGCTCTTACTCAGGCTTAGAGTTTATCTGAAAAATAAATAAATCTCTTATTTTGATCAAAAGAGTTTATTATTACATTGTGTAACTTTTCCTTTGCTTATTGTTGTACATTATAAAAGTTCAATAATAATAAGACTGTTTTTATTTTATGATAATTAGCAACTCTAAAATAAGCCAAAGAATTAAAAAATTTCGAGACTTATTAATCCTATTTGTAATGAATGATAGACTAATAATAAAAACACATAAACTTTATTCAAAATGTCGCAATAATATCAAAATATGTTCAGGTTCTAATCAAACAAAACTTTAATTTGTTCAACAACAACAAAGTAAAAAATTTTCAGATCTCTGAATGAATGCAAATGCATTATTGATAAAACAGTCCAAAGAAGAAGATTATTTTAATTTAGTGATAACCCTGGTTTTTAGGGGTTTATGTCATGTGTTTATAGTTCTCTTGGAATATTTTAATTGTGAACTTTATCCTAATATTTGAATTTTTTTTTTGTTTTTGTTTGAGATATTTTGTTGTGAAAATGAGAATAGTCTGATAGGCGATGTAATTTGCTGTTTTTATCCTTCTTATAAAGTGATTCATATTCTATCTTCTATCTATACTCTTATCTTAAAATAATTTTGTTTATTTATCATATTCACAATAATTTTAGATAATATTATTATTTTTCGAAGCTTATATTTTGATCGAAGAATCACCTGTTCAAATTTATCTTATTATTTAAACTTAATTTAACAAGTAGAAATAAGTATTAGGATAGAAATCTAAATCAGAAATTTTGCCTTTTTGTCACATTTAAACAATTTAGATAATTTTTGATGATTTATTATGTTCTTATGATTTTCATTGAGGAGTCATTAGTTGGGATTTATCCTATTATTATTCAATTAAATAAGTAAAAATAAAAATTAGGATATTAACCTTAATATTTTGATTGACCCAATACCTAAAACCATATTTATTATATGATATGCAGATGTATGTGTTATGATTAATAATATAATTTAATAAAATTTAACATTATTCTTACATTATTAACCAGATAAAAATTATCTCCATTTTTTCAACAAATATAATTTATTAAAATTATTATAAATTGCAAATATATACAAAAAATAATTTCCACAAATACTATTTAAATGATATTATTCCAGATTATCGTGAGAATTCATCTAGTACAATATTATTATGATATTATACCAATTTTGGTCAACATCAAGATATTATGCAATCTTTTTGGGTTAACATCATGCAAATTTTAGACTTATGTCATTAATCGAATATACACAATTTCTTCTAGTCATGATTCTTTCTATGTTTGTTTGTATATGCTATAAAAGTATTCATTGTAAACTTGTATATAAGCCATGAGGTAGTTTCACCTTAAAGCCATCAAAACTAGAAGCATATTAATTTTTTCTCATTTTCACAATTTCAAATCCAAAAAAAAGTTAAAAGAAAATGAAGAATTTCACAATTTTTGTTGCTATAGTTCTCTTTTCAAGTTGTGTCACATCTCAATACCTTGACCCAACATATGACGAAGAGCTCCACTGGTCAGGTAACGCTCACGCGCCCTCGCCTAACCACAAAGCTCATGCGCCCTCGCCTACCCACAAAGCTCACGCGCCCTCGCCTACCCACAAAACTCATGCGCCTCGCCTTCCCACAAACACAACCCAAATCGGGAATTAAAGAAGTGCTTTTCCAGTTACGAGATGGTAACAAAATGTTTGATGAAGACTTTAACAAAAAACCCAACTATTGGTTATGTATGTTGTGCCACGATCGAGAAGTTGAATGAAAATTGTAAGCATACAATTTTCAGATCGTTCCGTAACCCTTTCGTTAACAACTATGTTAAGAAACATTGTTCTAGCCACGATGCTACTGCTCTTACTCAGGCTTAGAGTTTATCTGAAAAATAAATAAATCTCTATTTTGATCAAAAGAGTTTATTATTACATTGTGTAACTTTTCATTTGCTTATTGTTGTACATTATAAAAGTTCAATAATAATAAGACTTTTTATTTTATGATAATTAGCAACTCTAAAATAAGCCAAAGAATTAAAAATTTACTAGACTTATAATCCTATTTGTAATGAATGATAGACTAATAATAAAAACACATAAACTTTATTCAAAATGTCGCAATAATATCAAAATATGTTCAGGTTCTAATCAAACAAAACTTTAATTGTTCAACAACAACAAAGTAAAAAAGTTTCATATCTCTGAATGAATGCAAATGCATTATTGATAAAACAGTCCAAAGAAGAAGATTATTTTAATTTAGTGATAACTCTGGTTTTTAGGGGTTTATGTCATGTGTTTATAGTTCTCTTGGAATATTTTAATGTGAACTTTATCCTAATATTTGTTTTTTTTGTTTTTTGTGAGATATTTTGTTGTGAAAATGAGAATAGTCTGATAGGCGATGTTATTTTTGCTGTTTATCCTTCTTATAAAGTGTTCATATTCTATCTTCTATCTATACTCTTATCTTAAAATAATTTTGTATTTATCATATTCACAATAATTTTAGATAATATATTATTTTTCGAAGCTTATATTTTGATCGAAGAATCACCTGTTCAAATTTATCTTATATTTAAACTTAATTTAACAAGTAGAAATAAGTATTAGGATAGAAATCTAAATCAGAAATTTGGCTTTTTGTCACATTTAAACAATTTAGATAATTTTTGATGATTTATTATGTTCTTATGATTTTCATTGAGGAGTCATTAGTTGGATTTATCCTATTATTATTCAATTAAATAAGTAAAAATAAAAATTGGATATTAACCTTAATATTTTGATTGACCCAATAACTAAAACCATATTTGTTATAGGATATGCAGATGTATGTGTTATGATTAATAATATAGTTTAATAAAATTTAACGTTATTCTTACATTATTAACCAGATAAAAAAT